>JAGTTH010002889.1:0-43052 GCA_022606485.1 Agraylea sexmaculata | reverse complement strand
CGTGTAAAAATATACTCAGCCGTATTGGACCAATCACGGACGTTGAAGTGGCCGCATTCACAAATAGCAGCGTGGCCGGCCGCCACCACGGTTTGTCCCATCGACACCGCAGCCATGATTGGTGCGCTGCGGTTGAGGGCCACAGGCTCTATTAATTAGGCACATCTCACTGCAACAGTCAGTCCAGTCAGGAGTTCAGTCAACGACAGCGACCTCTGTGCTGAACTCACCTCTGCCACTACACCGATCTCCGACCGAACACGACTACAACTACCACCGCTGACGACTCGTTCGCTTACAACTCTCGTCCCAAGTACAGCCGCGCCCACACTACAACAGCCTTGTTTCCATCCACAAAGAGACTTCCAAATTGGTGACCCCGAAAACGACGATGGAACCTTTAGTAGACCTATTAACATCCGACCCAGTGCGAGAGGAAGTCCTCGCAGTCAGCGGTACCACGGTACACGCTATAGACAGAGTGACCGCTGCCCTCGGGACCTTGGACACGACTGACCCCGAGCTGTGGTTCGCGCGGTTCGAGCGGTACGCGGCTCGCAACAAAATCATCACAGAGGAGGACCGGTTCGACGCGCTGTGCGGAGCGTTGTCACCATCCTTACAACGAGAGCTGCGGGACGTCATGCTCGACGGGCAGTCCTACACGGACCTCAGGAAAGCCACGCTAGCTTTCTGCTTAGGCTCCCCGGGCAGCCGCACGATGCGGCTCCTACAGTCGGAGAAGCTCGGCGACCGAAAGCCGTCGACATTCTGGAGCCATTTAAAGACACTAGCAGCCGGAGACGTTAAAGAGGACATACTGGTGCAGATGTGGCTGCGTGCGCTTCCAGAGGGCACGCGCATGCTATGCAGGAGCGCATTAAGCACCAGCAACGTCGCACACGTCGTCAAGATGGCCGACGACGTAACCGAGGAGGGCCGCCTGAGCACAGCGGAACGCGGAGACACCCGCTGGATTGTGGACGAAATTCGCTCTCTGGTCAATTCCTTCAGGCTGGAGGTAGCCGAATTCAGGAACGAAAGGTCCGCCTCGCGCAGGCCGTCCGAACGCCAGCGGTCGCGAGACAGGCGTTCACCTGCTCGGCGGCAATCCAAAGGACGGCGCTCACGTGACCCCAGCGGCGAGCCGAGCAGCATATGCTACTACCACCGCACGTTCGGCGACGAGGCGCGTCGCTGCCGACAACCATGCATGTGGTCGGGAAACGCCACGACCAGGTAGAAGCGGCATCTCACCTGGCCAGCCCATCATCGCGCCGCCTCTTTGTCTTCGAGAGTAACACACGACAGTCCTTCCTTGTGGACACGGGCGCCGACTTGTGTGTGGTTCCACCGTCGGTAATAGGCGCAGGCGCGAAGCAAGTCTCCAATCACCAACTGACAGCAGCAAACGGGACCAGGATAGCCACGCATGGTACTGTATGGCTAACGCTAAACCTGGGGCTGCGCAGAGACTTTTCCTGGCGGTTTGTAGTAGCTGACGTTAGCAAACCCATCATCGGCGCAGACTTCCTAGCCCACTACAACTTGATCGTGGACCTCGCCAAGCAGAAGCTCATCGACAGCGAGACTCTACTAGTGACGAAGTGCAGAAGCATCGTCACGGACACTCCGACCGTAAAGGCAATGCACGACGCCTCCGGATGTCCATACGGTAGCATCCTCGCTGAATACGCCACCATCTGCCGTCCTAGTGGAGTCCCGAACCAGCAACCAATGCACAACACGGTTCATCACATTGTCACAACGCCCGGACCACCCGCAGCAGCACAGCCACGGCGACTAGCCCCGGACAAACTCCGCGCTGCCAAGGACGAGATCTACAAACTCGTGAAACTAGGTATGGCACGACCATCACGCAGCAGCTGGGCCGCACCCCTGCACATGGTCGCGAAAAAAGACGGCGAATGGAGGCCGTGCGGAGACTACAGGGCACTAAACGCCCGCACGGTCGACGACAAGTACCCTGTCCGTCACATACACGACTTCGCACAGTCCCTACACGGCGCCAAGGTCTTCACCACCCTAGACCTCGTAAAGGCGTACCATCAGATCCCGGTGGCGGAAGAGGACATAGCGAAAACAGCCATCACCACCCCGTTCGGACTTTTCGAGTTTCCGGTGATGTCCTTCGGCCTAAAATGCGCCAGCCAAACCTTCCAGCGGTTTATGGACGAAGTTTTACAAGGACTAGAGTTCGCGTATGCTTATATTGACGATGTCCTCATAGCTTCGTCATCACCGGAGGAGCACCAACAACACCTCAGAACGGTATTCGAGAGGTTCACGAAGTATGGCCTGGTACTCAATCCACCGAAGTGCCATTTCGGCAAGGCCGCAGTAGAATTCCTCGGCTACAGAGTGTCCGGCGAAGGTACGTCACCACTGCCAGAGAGAGTCCGAGCCATCCAGGACTGCACTCCCCCGAAGACCATCGCCGAGCTAAGGCGTTTCTTAGGGATGATCAACTTTTACCGCCGCTTCGTACCTCGCGCAGCCCACCTACAGGCTCCACTAAACGCTCTCCTGAAAGGAGTAAAAGGGAAGGGGAAACAGCAGAAGCTACCATGGTCTGGTGAAGCAGCAGCAGCTTTCGAAAGCTGCAAGAAAAGCCTGTGCGAAGCCACCATGCTAGTACACCCCACACCTGAGGCAAGACTGTCACTGATGACAGACGCATCTGACACTGCGGTAGGAGGTGCCCTCCACCAAGAACGCGACGGCAAGTGGGAACCGCTAGCCTTCTTCTCCAAGAAATTGCTGCCGGCCGAGACGAGGTATGGAGCCTACGACCGCGAGCTCCTCGGTATATACCTCTCCGTGAAGCACTTCAGGTATATGCTCGAAGGCCGAAAATTCACCATATACACGGACCACAAGCCACTGCAGTACGCGTTCAAACAGAGGCTTGACAAGTGTTCGCCCAGACAATTTCGCCATCTTGACCTCATCGGTCAATTCACGACGGACATCCGGCACGTCGCCGGCACTGACAATGTCGTCGCAGACATGCTGTCCCGAGTCGAGGAGATCCACTTCGCCTTGGACTACAAGGCCCTGGCAGCAGATCAGAAGACAGACGCGGAGCTACAAGCGCTCATCTCCTCAGGCAACACCGGACTAGAGTTAGTCGCACAGAACTACGAAGGAACCGCCTTAATTGTGGACAAATCTACGGGGAAACCTCGTCCCTACGTTACGCCCAATTTCCGGCAAGCAGCCTTCGACGTCATCCATCGCCACTCTCATCCTGGCATCCGTGCATCGACCAAACTGGTAGCCGACCGTTTCGTCTGGAGTTCCATGCGAACCGATTGTCGCAGCATGGCCCGCAGCTGCGTACAATGCCAAAGAAACAAAGTCGGACGGCACACTAAATCGCCGTTAGGTCAGTACCAACCATCACGACGCTTCGAACACGTTCATATAGACATCATAGTGATGCCTATGTCCGAAGGCTGTCGATACTGCCTAACCTGCGTAGATAGGTATACCCGCTGGCCCGAAGCGATACCTATCCCTGACCAAGAAGCCGCAACAGTAGCCAGAGCGTTTTTCGACAACTGGATCTGCCGGTTCGGAAGCCCGGCGAGAGTCACAACGGACCAGGGCAGGCAATTCCTTTCCGAACTCTTCCGCCAGCTGCTGAAAATAAGCGGAATACAACACATTAAGACAACGGCATATCATCCACAAGCGAACGGCATGGTAGAGAGGCTACACCGACAGCTGAAAGCAGCCATAAGATGCCATTCCACCACATCATGGACTCGCAGTCTTCCGTCAGTATTATTAGGCATCAGAGCCGCGTGGAGAGAAGACCTCGGCACAACGTCAGCAGACCTGGTATACGGCGAGTCGATTCGCTTTCCCGGAGAGCTACTTCAGCCTCCCTCCGAAACCATCACGAGCCCGTCGAGCGAATTCATTAGAAACCTCAAAGCAGGATTCGCCAACTTAAGGCCAAGACCCGTCCAGAGACACGGGGCGCCCGTCACATTCATCACCCGCGACTTGAAGACATCGCCTGCAGTCTTCATTCGGGTGGACGGCGTGAGAACCGGTCTTCAACCGCCTTACGAGGGGCCTTACGAAGTGATAAGCCGAGACAGCAAGACCTTCCGAGTGGATGTCAACGGTAGAACCACGACGGTATCCATCGACAGACTAAAGCCCGCTTACATCGTGGATGACTCAGAGCGCACCAGTCTGCCAACGGCGCAGTTCGACAGGGACAGTTATAGTGACAATGACAGTGATAGTGATAATGACAGTGATAACGACATTCAACAATTTTCGCGCAGTGAAAGTCAACAGACATCTCGCCCTAAGCGCAACGCTAAGGTCCCAGTGCGTTTCCTGGACCAAGTTAGTGTTAGAGTTTTTAGAGTAGCTTAGTCAGTCAACATTTCATTTAAATATTTTTGTATTATTCATTGTATTCACATGTCCACTGTACCACTTATGCTAATAAAATCGTTGTCACTGGGGGCGGAGTACTGTAGCGGACATGGAAGGTAGTCGTGTAAAAATATAATCAGCCGTATTGGACCAATCACGGACGTTGAAGTGGCCGCATTCACAAATAGCAGCGTGGCCGGCCGCCACCACGGTTTGTCCCATCGACACCGCAGCCATGATTGGTGCGCTGCGGTTGAGGGCCACAGGCTCTATTAATTAGGCACATCTCACTGCAACAGTCAGTCCAGTCAGGAGTTCAGTCAACGACAGCGACCTCTGTGCTGAACTCACCTCTGCCACTACACCGATCTCCGACCGAACACGACTACAACTACCACCGCTGACGACTCGTTCGCTTACAACTCTCGTCCCAAGTACAGCCGCGTCCACACTACAACAGCCTTGTTTCCATCCACAAAGAGACTTCCAAAGTATAATTATAAGATTAAAATATAGACACACAGTAAAAAGTATACATACACTATGGCATTATATGTAGTGATTCAAAGTGATTTATTTCGTACTTTATCTGTGAAATATCATTTAAGTTTTGTTTATTGCAATACATTATTAAAATACTTAACAAATTAATGTTAGCATTTATTATGTATTAATATGCCATTACTAACAAGCTCACAACAAGCCACGGCCCGCCGAAATGTCGTACGATGACTTTGCATTCAGAATCAGAATCTATTCGGAATCTATTTGAGCATTCAGGTCAATTATGATAAAAAAATTATCTCCACCCGAGTTTAACTTTGGCAATTTATTAGTTTGCTAATAATAAATCGTGTTCAAAGTTAAAAAAAATATGCTTCATCGTTTGATTGTTGTTTTTTTTAATACTTAATATTATTATCATGTGGAATATTTTTGCCACACACGGTGGTTCATAAGATGCGTAATTAAATTATTAAATAATCGACTGTGTAAATAAGAACCAAGTTGTTCTACAATTTGTTTATTATGTTTGTAGAGCACGTGTCAAACTTCACACATGCTCATATGCTATTGTTTTATTATATGATATCACCAATCACAGCCGTTTGCGGAAAGTTCTAAATGTTTTCAAATGATATTATAGTTTTGCGGTGTGTGTGGCCAATCATAGCCGTTTGTAAGTTCTAAGCAGGTCTAAATATTAAAATTTGCTCTAAAAATAATTCTGTAATTTTAAAAACGTCTTGTAATCAGTCAAATTTACAACTTCAAGTTGACGAATGAACTAACCTCAAACGGCTGTGAGTAGTAATACCGTTATTTAATATAGTTTAATAAGTATGCTTTAAATTGTCTTATGTTTGTAGTGCAAATGTCACTCTTTTTATGCAAACGGCCGTGATTGGTCACACCGCACATTACGATATCACCAATCCTGTAATTATTTATTTGATATTTGCTTTACAAAATTAATTATTTTTTGACAAGTTCAAATGTTGCCAGGATACAATATTGTGATTATGGGCTTATTTTATTAGAAGGTCATATAAATATCAAGATAGCGGAACAAGTAAACGAGCCTGTGTGAGACAACAGCAATTTTTTAAACACGCTAACAGCGGTAATCACTAAAATGCATACAAGATAGTTTCTATGGTTTTGAAGTAAAGGATCTGTCAAATTTAGAATTCCAGCTGTCACTGTCAGTCCACCATTTTGATATTTATACATCCAGTCGTATGGCCTGCTAATATATCTGAGTATCGTCAGATTTACTGGATTGTAAAGTGAATACTGAGGTGATTATTATTAAATTCGCTGTCTTTAATGCGAACTAGGAATATGTATAAATTATTGTACATATTTCTCAAACAGCGTGTTGTTGCTTATAAATAGGCATAAAATATCAAAATTGTCATCAGTCCAATATTCGGCATCACACAAACAAGAGAAGCTCACCAGGTATTATAATAATAAATTAAATTATAATATAAAAATAAACGTTATCGATAAATTGAGGCTACAGACTATTTATAGTAGAAAGTGCATAAACAAGATGCGTTCTAAGAATAATATTTATTATCTGGAACGTATTATTCAATATTCAGCGAAGCGCACTTATAATAAATTAATATTATATTGTTTGATTATTAGAAACATGCCAGTATCAGGCAAGAATGGAACCCCGAAGGGCGACGGTGTTTGCAGAATCAAGGAGAAAAACCCCATGGAGGAGGAGATCTTCGCCAAGGAAGACAAGTATGGAGCACACAATTATCATCCGATTCCGGTGGCTCTCTGTAAGGGCAAAGGTAAACTATCGCCGATAATATTATTTATTATCATTGTACTATGCTGATTGTTATCTCGGTGCGTGATAAATTATATTATTTACAAATGTATTGTTGCATATTTGACACTTGACACATTTTCGAATTGAGAACAATGCGATTTTGTTCCATATTTGAAATTCGTGATAATTTTATTTTGTTAAATAAACACAATCTAGTGAATGTTTCCCAGGCCACTCACACAGTAATCAGACATATTTTTCCACACTTTAATTCTTCTATTTATAGAGTAAATATCAAACTGTTATATTTACAAATATGTTGCATTTTTGACACTTGACACATTTTCGAATTGAGAACAATGCGATTTTGTTCCATATTTGAAGTTCGTTGATAATTTTATTTTTCAATTAAAAATAATCTTATAATGAATGTTTTCCAGCAATCAGACATATTTTACCACACTTTAATTCTTCTATTTATAGAGTAAATATCAAGCTGTGGACAAGCGCAAACCATCTGTGATTTGTTACATTATCGGTGTGACAAATTATGACCTTTTAATATTCACACAGTTCGGTAGTTGTAATGCTATTTTCATTTCGGATTTATGTGTAATAACAGCGGCTTATTATTATTATTTTATTATGTCCACTCAAAATGTGGAATTAATTAAATAAAATATTATGGAATACACATGTAGATGCGAACAAACTCACCGCAAATGCATTTAAATCTCGCATTTAAAATCACACAGTAATAAGCTAATGCTATTTTAATTTCGGATGTATATAGAATGACAGCGGCTTAGTAAATTAATTAATTAACTCGACATTTTGGTTAGCAACATAATAAGTCGCTGTAATTCAATCAAAATAGCTGAGCGATATGATCATGTATCGTATCTTTTGATCGAGCAATTTAAAAAAAATACTCGTGTAATCTCGATTAACGAGTACTCGAGCATGTCTGAGTGTGACAGTTACTCTACATAATATTATATTTAATTATTTTTAGGAGTCCACGTTTGGGATGTGACTGGAAAACAGTACTACGATTTTTTGAGTGCTTATTCTGCAGTAAATCAAGGACATTGCCATCAAAAAATATTAGACGCCCTCTCAAACCAATCTCATATACTCACACTCACCTCAAGGTATATTAAAATAACTATGTGTTTTATTGAACTTCAAATATTTTAATGTAATGAATGGTATATTAAATTTAACACAACCACACCTTCGTTAATGGTCCAAGTCTGTTAGTTAAGTTTAAGAATCTTGCGTTTTTACTTATTAGGCGATTGACCGCCTGATTTGAATTTGTATTATTATAAGCATTAATTATCATCTCATGTCATCGAATAATAAAACACTTCTTCTATGATAATAATTCGAATGAATATCATGATATAACCTCAAAATGCCTTACTCTTATTGCAACAATTAACCGCATTACATTGAATAATTTAATATTAACGAGCAATATGCATAATTTTACCATATTAAGACAAGCAAGGACATCACCAGTCTTGAATAATAATCCTCAACTAGTCCCCAACTGTAGAATCTTAACTCCATAACTAATAGACAACCTGTCTTTGATTGAACTTCAAATAAATTAAAAGCTAATATGTAATTCCAATACGATCATTACAAAAATATACTAAAAGGGGCCGAAGATTTTTTTAAATAATAATTAAATAATTTATTATGACAGTTTGTGAATCTTCGGTTATTATTATGAGTGAATATATGATTTAGTCATAGAATAACAACAACAAAATTCATTTTCAAGGTCAAGTTCAAATGAATAACAAAAACAAGTGTGACAACATAATTTTGACATAACTTCTAAGGTCGCTGACCGTATTTGCATCAACAACAACTAATTGTAAACACTATGTTGTCATAATGTCTCAGGTTGCTGAATGTGTGTGCCGTTTCAGGTTATGTTGTTTCATGAAGTATGTTTATAATAATACAAATTCAAATCAGGCGGTCAATCACTTAATAAGTAAAAACGCAAGATTCTCAAACTTTTTAAAATTAACTAGCCGACTTGGACCATTAATGAAGGTGTTGTGTTACATTTAATATACCATTTCTTATATTGAATTATTTTAAGTTCAATAAAAGACATGTTATATTTCACTATCACTATATTTCTAATGATCCTTCACCTTGCCCTTTTATATTAGGATGCCTGAGTGTAAAAGGCGTTTATAATATGTAGTCTGCTGCGTACAACTAGCAAAACTCCAATGAAAGAACAGTAAACAATAACAAAGGTGTTGACAAATACGAATTAGAACTTGAACTTGAATGAATCATTGCGCGTTGATGTCATATGAGCTCATGCTTATTTATTTTTATTCTATAATGACAACATATATTCCCCCCATTAATAAAACCGAAGATTCTCAAGCTGTCATAATAAATTATTTTATTATTATTTAAAAACTTCTTTGGCCCTTTTAGTATATTTTTTTATTGTCGTATTGGGATTACATAAAATCATTTAAGTTATTTGAAGTTCAATTAAAGGCATGTTGTTTATTACTTCAGAGCATTTTACTCAAATGTGCTGGGCGAGTATGAAGAATACATCACAAAGCTGTTTGGATACGACAAAGTCCTGCCGATGAATACGGGAGTCGAAGGTGGTGAAACTGCATGCAAACTGGCTAGAAAATGGGGTTACGAAGTTAAAAAAATACCAGAAAATCAAGCTAAAGTAAACCTCAATGCAATAACAAAATATATATAATTCATTCGGTTGACGCCGTTTTGTTTTTAGATCATATTCGTGGAAGGAAACTTTTGGGGGCGTACATTATCGGCGGTTTCATCGTCCACTGATCCTTCAAGTTATGCTGGATTCGGACCTTTTATGCCCGGATTTGTGATCATCCCTTATAATGATTGCAAAGCTCTTGAGGTTCGTGTTAATTATTATAAACAATGGGTTATTCACACAAAATACAGGTTTGGTACACGTTAGTCTTTAAAAAAGAACTTTATCCGTTAGAAAAGCAATCGTAACATTTATTAATCTATACAAGTATTACACATACATAAATAATATTACGAATATAGGTTTGATTTAGGTTAGAATTGTAAATTTTATTGACAGTCGTATTCAGTAACATGTATCATAGTTGTCACTTTATCTCAATAATTGATCTGTCAAAATGGCGAATCCCAGCTGTCACTATCAGTCTGACAGCTGGATTACTTGGTTTTAACAGATGTCACTATCAAATTCAATTATTCCAGCTGTCGAAACCTAGTAATCCAACTTCATTTTGACAGATGATACTGCCATGTATACATTTTACTGAATATGATTGTAAATTATTATAAATAAACTTTAATAATAATAATTCTTTATAAATACAATTGCATTTTTAACCCAAATAACAGATTTACAGTAGATACGTTTTTTAGTCGATAACCCGTTAATTTAAAAACAGTATCTGATTTGACATAAAATAAATATCAATTGTTAGATTGATAACAAAACAAGCTCATATATATTAAATGATGGTGTCCTAGAGCAATTATGCCCTTGACATCCAATTATCTTAATTGTGGTGAACTCGTCAGTTTCAATATGATAAAGGTAATAGGTAATCTTTGGTAATAATGGTCCCATAAAAGAATATCTAACGACGAAAAGTCAATTTACGGAAAAGGGGCTTATTGCTTTATCTGTCTTTATTCCACGCAACCCCTCAATTTTTTAAACTCTCTCAACAATTGAAGTAAGTAAGTTGATTTGTGTATTATTAAACGATCTACAAAAATGTCATAGACAATAATAAGTCTCGTTGTTTTATTATTTATTTATAATATTATTTGTTGATGTAGGAGGCTCTAAAGGACCCCAACGTTTGCGGGTTTATGGTGGAACCCATCCAAGGTGAAGCTGGAGTCGTTGTACCTGATGATGGATACCTGAAATCTGTACGGGAACTTTGCACCAAATATAATGTCCTCTGGATTGCCGATGAAGTACAAACTGGATTATGTAAGAATATATTTTATTCTATACACCGTGAAGTTTGGCCCGATTCAACCAAAACCATCGATGTGAATGCCTCACAACTGGATGTATAAATATCGAGATGGCGGGCATGTCCGTGGAGGTGATTGGTCCAGAAAGGAAACCAACCGCGTCTGATTGGTGTAGACTCTGTCATACTCACTTCTTGTCGGGCCTACTATAATATCGGTGGTGACGATTCAAACAAATGTATTAGCAGGCCATAAAACTGCATATATAAATATCAAGATGGCCACCAAGTAGACGTGTATGACTGAGGCAACACTATAAGCAATGTACAACTCTATCCACAGTTTACACGAACTGCATTTAGCGCGCTTAATCAATTTGTATTGTCAGAATCGTCTACTTGGTCCGCCATCTTAATATGAATACATCCAGTTGTATTGATGGTATCAGGAATAATCGATTTAAATTTAAAAAATAGCTTTTTTTATGACTTCTTCATCTACAAACTAACGACCGTAATCAATATAAAAGTGTGTGCGTGCGGTGCGTATGTGTGTACTTCAAAATTACCAAGCTCTATTCGTATACGCATCAATAGTATTCAGCTTTAACACTTCTCACTACACTTTTATATTTATTAAAAACTGCCGATAATCTCTATGTACCCAAAGTTTATACTAAATACATGTAAATACGTGCGTATTTAAGGCAGGAAAATCATTTTATTTTTAACTGGTAATTTTACCATAAACAGCTATGATTGGTGATAATGTTTATTTAGTTATCTCACCTTTGAACATTATTTTCTCTACAGAAATAAAACAATCATTTTTTCACTATAGCCTACGTCTTATCTTGTAAACACGCTTAAAATATCACACTGCAACACCATTACATTATGATATTACCGAATCACAACCATTTGCGGTAGGCAAGTATTAAATAAAGCCGCTTTGTGGCCCAGAGTTAGTGTAATTCATGAGTAAAGGGTTGGATTCAAGACATCGGCAAAAATGGTGTCCACTGGAGTCACTAGATCTTAATGTAATGGATTCCCGGTCATACGTCACCGTAAATACGATAGTAGAGTTACTTAGCTACACTTATGATCGGTTTTTTGTTAGTTCTGAGCCTCGGGCGAGGCACTAATTAACAAAAAATCAAAAGTACATCAAAGCAAATCTATTACCGTCTTTACGGTGGCCTGGCCAACCCCTTTCAAAGGAACTCCCATCAATAGGGAAGGCGTCACAATATGTATATTTAAGTATTCAATATACAGCCGTAAATTTCCATTCCTAATATGTAATCTTTTACTTCTTTAAATCCTATAAAATAAAATATGGGTATCCCATTCCAGGCAGGACAGGCAAAATGCTCGCTGTGGATCATGAAGGTGTGAGACCTGATATTTTGGTACTAGGAAAAGCCCTCAGCGGAGGAGTTCTACCTGTAAGTAATATCATATTGTCAAACCCATAAACGTGATTTTAATGATTGAATTAATCACAGGTATCAGCCGTGTTGGCCAATGATCCAGTGATGCTGTGCATCAAGCCTGGAGAACATGGATCCACATATGGTGGAAACCCACTGGCTTGTGTGGTCGCCATGGCTGCTCTCAGGGTAAATATCCCGCTCAATTAATATTAATAAACCAATAATATAATCGACAATTATTGCAGGTATTGGTTGATGAGAATTTGGCGGACAATGCTGAAAGAATGGGCAAGATCTTCAGAAGGGAAATGGAGAAAATCTCGAAGGATGTCGTCAGCACGGTGAGAGGGAAAGGACTACTCAATTGCATCGTCATGAACAAAGGTTCGTATTACTAATATAAATAATCAAATATCACTTCCATCAATATATTAGTAGGTCATACAACTGCATGTATAAATATCAAAATGGCGGATCAAGCAAATGATTTTGACTGAGGCAACACTGTAATCAAGGTGATTAACAGTGTTTAATCAACACTAATGAACTCCTCTATCGAGAATTCACATAGACTTACATTTAGCGCACTTAAATAATTAGTTTTGTCTCACTTAGACTCGTCTAATTGGACCGCCATCTTAATATTTATATATCCAGTTGTATGGCTTGGTAATGTGTCGAGTGAACATGATTTAACAGTTCACCTTAGATAATGTATGCTACAAATCACTTTGAATTACTACATATAAATAGCCATAGTGTATGTATACTGTATTTTACTGTGTGTCTGTATTGTGAGCTCTCTTATTGGGCATTAATTAAAGTACGAACCAAATCACTTTGAATTACTACATATAAAAGGCCATAATGTATGTATACTGTGTTTTACTGTGTGTCTGTATTGTGAGCTGTCTTTTAATTCTCAAATAAGGAGCCCACAATACAGACACACAGTAAAACACAGTATTTGGTTCGTACTGACATTTAGCGCGCTCTAACAATTTATGTTGTCCCTCACTCAGACTCGTCTACTTGGTCCGTCATCATAAAATTGTATTGCCTGCTAATATATCGGTGGTAATCTCGGTAAAGATAGCTTAGTATTTAGGACCATTAATTTAGTATTTTTATGTAAATGTATTAATAAGCAGTAAATATATTAAATTAAATAATTTGGCCGGATTAACATTAATTTATTGAAATCTGTACTTGCACTTCCGCCCCCTACGTCTGTATATAACAAATAAACAATTAGTTTACTAGCCTACTGTTACCCTGGTTAACTTTAACTAGCTTTATAAAACTTGGGATTCCTAGGCGTACGGCGTAAAGACGGTAATGGAGTTGCTTTGCTGTAGTTTTGAATGTTTTTTTGTTAATTAGTGCCTCTTCCTAGGCTCAGACAAGGCATTAACTAACAAAAAACCGATCATAAGTGTAGCTAAGTAACTCTACTATCGTATTTACGGTGACGTATGCCTGGAAACCCACGCGTAGTTGAGATTAGTACAGGTGGAGCAGCATAAAGCCTTGTTTAAAATGAGCACAGCACCCTTAAACAATTGCTTAGAAGAGCGAGAGTGGTATCATTTAATAGAACAGGTCTTAAAGTTTTTTTTAAATCAATGAGTTTAGTTTCACAATGCGGTGAAATAATTAGAAGCGAGTGTTTTCCGTGGAGGTCTACTTTTTCATTGATTTTGGTTGATAGCTTGTATATTTTGATAGTTTATTTAATGAACGAAGTCAATAAAGTAAGCCAGATACAGGAAACATCGGCAGAATGTTAACATTTTTCCTCGGACGAGGCATTAACTAACAAAAAACCGATCATAAGTGTAGTTAAGTAACTCTACTATCGTATTTATGGTGACGTATGCCTGAGAATCCATTACTTTAAGTGAAATCGACAAGTACTTGACAAATTTGACAGCAAACTGCACGCGTTGACAGTTCCTTATGAGAGGTTCCATTATATTTGATCAGAATATTAATGCTTTAGTATTTTGATTTCAGGAATAGATGCTTGGAAGGTTTGCCTCGCCCTGAAACAGAACGGACTTCTATGCAAACCAACCCATGATGACATCATCAGATTAGCCCCGCCTCTTTGTATCACTGAAGACCAAATCTTGGACAGCTGCCGCATCATTAAACAGACATTAGAAACCTTAAACTAAACCAACCACAACCAATTCAACCTTAAGGCCAATAGAATACAACATTTAAATAATATTAATATCACTGAAATCAAATAGTATTTAAGAAATAATTGATTATATTAGCATTGAATGCCTCGTATTATATGTAATTTTAATTGTATTATAAAAAATAAATCCATGTATTTAAAATTGTGTAACCGTTTATTTAATGTTCACATTGCAGGTGTTAAATTCCCACGCAGTTCTGCACAACCTTTTTTTTTAAATTTAATTAATTAATTTGATCAACTTTGGTACATTTGATCGAAAATAGTTTTAATAAAAGCGATTCTAGGCTTACTCCAATTCCCTGGATTATAACGTTTTAAATGAAATCAGACAGAAAACTCTATAGTTTTTATTAAATACAATATAATTAGCACAATATAAAAAATAATGAACAACTACTACTACTTAAAATACGGATTGGAGAGGTTTTTTCCGCTAGTTTGCCATTCTGAAAATTATGAAAAAAATACTATATGGGCTTTACAAGTGCCGTGCGTATTGTTTTCATTAAAATTACACGTGGAAATGAGGTATGTCATATTATTTTTATGGGGAATATCAATGTGTTTAAATAAAATATAATCGACGGGATTGTCATGTAACTTAAATTCATGATTATTTAGAGAAAAATACGAATATAAATATACATGTAATCTAAATGTAAATAAAATATAATCAGTTAATGAAATGAGTGTCATGCGTATTGTTTTAATATATTGGAACACGGCAGGCAATACTAAATGCGTATATTATTATACACATACTTAACAAATGCGCGGGCTGTGGCCACCTGCAACATTGTAGTCTCTAAAATCCGACACTCGACAGCAACAAGATTTTTCTTACAAAAACATCCTCATGATCATGTATATTGTTTACATGGTTTTATAATTGTCGTTGAATATTTTACTGACACACTATAACATATTAAGTGAAATGTTATTAGAAAGATCGACAAGTGACAGATAAACAGTACGAGCGGTAAAAGCAGCGCCCCAAGCGGCTGTTATTTGTCGTTTTTTAACGTAAAAATGCGTTAAAAGTTTACCAACCTCTGCTAGTCAAAGCCAATTGAATAATAAATGATGGGAGGGTCATTTGGGTATACTCAATAATCAGGTTGCGTGCGCTTTGATTTGTCAAATTTAAATAATATTAAAAAAAACAGTTGGAATCAAAAATATTATAATTATTACAGATTAAAAAAAACAATAAATACATCATCCCAATGTATTTAATATAAATTGCTACAAATTCACTTTTCACAGAAACAACGACAAAGTTAATTATTTTTTCAGTTTAGTAAATAAAATACAAAGCATTGAAATTTTTTAATAATATGTATTTTTTTATTATTTTGAAACTTGAAAATAGTCCCCTGCAATTCAAAATCGATTATATAATTCAGAGTTGTAGTTGTGGAAGCAAATTCAATAAGGCCGTGGGTTGTTTTTGGAAACACAACCGTTTAAAATGGAGGAAGCACTTGTGATACTCTTATATTATTTTACTATAAATATTCACACCACAAATGCTGTGTTTGACTTGAATATAGGTATTTAATAGATTGTGTATTCGAAATCAATCTATTAAATTAATTAAAATACACTTTATAGTAACTATTGTGGAAAAATCACAACCCGAGGTGGCCGGATGGTTCACCGATTCTCTAAAAGAAGTTCAATTAAAGACACCTTCAATTAAACTAGATGGAAATGTATTATTTCTGGATAGAAGCAATAAGCAAGATTCTTATCGACAATGTTAGTATGAATTTCAATTAATTAACGCTTAATTTCTTGTATAATTAATGTTTATTTTGAATAATTTCTTAGTGTGTGCATTAATTCCTACAAATGTTTCTCTTATATTGGATACGACTTGGACATCCTGGGATTCTCTGGACGATTTACTCTCTGAGTGGAATTTTCCTCGTGTAAAAAGTATTTTTGGTGATGCATCGACAATATTGGATGGTGTAATGCAAATTTTAAATGCTAAAAATGCTACAGATGCACTGTTTGTATTTCAAAATGAAAATGGTAATCCATATTAATATACATTTAATTGATAATAAATGCAAACATAAAAGCTGTTTTTCTCAGATTGCACTGGAAAGACTTACTACATTTAGTTAATATAATTGATTGATAAATGTTAATATAATCAAATCCAGTTTTAGATCAGTCCCTATACAGATTACTTGGAAAAACTGTCATTCGAATACTGGCTTTAGATAATTTGACACAGAGACTTCAAGCTATTAAAAACATGAGACCGAGTCCAGGTTTTTATGTTGTCATTGGACCCACTGAATTTGTTCAAGATTCATACAAATTAGTAAGGATATAATATGCACTTCAAAAGGGCTGTCATTGAGTGTTTTTATTTATAGGCCACTAAGAATGGACTCATTCATTTACCGGATCGTTGGGTTTTGGGTATAACTGATTTCAGATCGTCCGAATTTGATATTTCAATTTTGAAATATCCGTGTACTCTATCAAATATGGAAAGTTCCATCAACTGCCACTTGCAGGAAATTCCATTTCCATGTCCTCAAGATGATGAGTCGATACAGGTAAAGAATTGTCAATAGATTTACTTTCAATGTAATAAATCAATATTTTTTAGTTCAACGCAATATTGATGACTCAAATTGTTCAATTGATTGTAAACACAATGGTAGTGAACAATTTACACTTGATAAAACCAGTCATAAAATGTGAGCAGTCACCTTCAAATCAATCTTATTTAGATTCAGGCATCAAATTCAATGAGGCAATTTATAAAAAAATTAGAATGAATGATACTTTTTTCTATTGGGATGATAATAGGTTTGTATTTCTAGTTCTACAACATTTACCAATTGTACAAATATGTTGTATTTTTATTTAGGAAGGGCATTTATCTGAATACTAAGTTGGAGTTAAAAGTAGGTGGTAATAATGGTGTGAATACCATCGCTGTGTGGAACTCTTCGGATTCATTGAAATTATTACCAAATGCTAAACTTTCAACACCCAGGCGATATTTCCGTATAGGAACTACAGAGGTTTATCTATTACAATGTTTTTATCAATTATAATATAATATTACAATATTATTATATGAATTAGTCTTTACCATGGATAATGAGGAAGAAAAATCCATCCACAGGTGAATATCTAATAACACCTCAAGGGGATCCTATCTATGAAGGCTATTGTATTGATTTAATTCAACGCCTTTCAGAAGTAAATTTGGTATTAAGTATATTATCATAATATAACAATTCTATTTAATAATTATCTGCAGGTAATGGATTTCGACTATGATATTGTTCCTCCAAAAATTGGAAAATACGGTAAGAGATATCCGAATGGAACTTTCGACGGCATCATTGGTGATTTAGCTAAAGGAGTTAGTATTATTATAATCAAAAGGCTTTAATTCTAGTAATGATTAATTATTTTTATGTAACAGGAAACAGATATTGTTGTGGCAGCCGTTATAATGACTTCAGAGAGGGAAGAAATCGTAGACTTTGTCGCTCCATATTTTGAACAAACTGGACTTACCATTGGCAAGTCTATATAATAAATTAATCCTTTAAATGTTTCATTTTAAATACATGTGCATTTTTTTAGTAATGAGGAAACCATTAAGGAAAACCTCACTCTTTAAGTTTATGACCGTTCTTAGAGTTGAAGTGTGGCTCAGTATTTTGGCAGCGCTCTCAGTCACAGCTATATTATTATCAATATTAGATACATATTCACCATACAGTGCAAGAAACAATAAGAAAGCTTATCCATATCCTTGCAGGTATATTTTAAGCGTATGCATATAATTGTTTAATTTATCAAATTATCTTCAATTACAAAATTTTAGAGATTTTACTTTGAAAGAATCTTTTTGGTTTGCACTCACTTCATTTACTCCTCAAGGAGGAGGAGAAGCACCAAAATCACTCTCAGGCCGAGTCCTTGTTGCAGCTTATTGGCTATTTGTTGTGTTAATGCTGGCAACGTTCACTGCAAACTTGGCAGCATTCTTGACTGTTGAACGGATGCAGGTAAATAAATATACATCTAAAATTAATTGATTGATTATAACAACTTATAACTTTTTAGACTCCGGTATCATCTTTAGAACAACTTGCTAGACAATCAAGAATAAATTACACTGTTGTTGAAGGAGATACTGCTCATCAATATTTTATCAATATGAAATTTGCAGAAGATACATTATACAGGTATTAGAAATGAAATCCAGTATGTGAAACAATAAAAACAAACAACAGAATATTTCAGAGTGTGGAAAGAGATTACATTGAACAGTACAACAGATCAATACAAATATCAAGTGTGGGATTATCCAATCAAAGAACAATATGGACATATTCTTTTGGCTGTTAACGCTTCACAACCATTCAAAACAGCCGAAGAAGGGTTCCAAACAGTCAACCAACATGAAGAAGCTGATTTTGCATTTATACATGACTCTTCCAGAATTAAGTACTTGTTAAATTATGCACTTTTACTGTAGTATAGTTTATATAAATACTAACATGTGTTTTAGGTATGAAATGACTAAAAATTGCAACCTTACAATGGTAGGCGATGTCTTTGGAGAGCGGCCATATGCAATTGCAGTTCAGCAAGGATCTCATCTTCAAGAAGAGCTATCAAAAGCCCTATTGAATCTTCAAACCGAGAGGTTTCTCGAAGGTTTGAATGCTAAATATTGGAACAACACCTGCTTAAATTCCGAAGACTCGGAGGGTATCACTTTGGACAGTTTAGGTACGCACACATCAATAATAAAATAAAATATCACTACAAAATAGTTCTTAAATCAATATTTAGGAGGTGTTTTCATTGCCACTTTATTCGGTTTGGCTTTGGCCATGGTGACTTTGGCATGGGAAGTTATATATTACAAGAGAAAAGACAGGAAAAACAAAATTGACGATAAAAAGACAACCTTCGAAAAGAAACTTGATAATTGGATGACTGAAAAGAATAAAGAGGATCATTTAATTTCGGGAATAAGAAAAATTACAATGGCAAATTCATTCAAGCCGGCTAAAGGAGGAAAAAAATCTAAAGTTTCCATCATAAACACCGACCCAAAATTACCATGGAATCCATAAATTCAATTAAATAAAATCAATCAAAAAACGCACTTCAAAATCACTAGTAAAATTGCATGAAATTGTAAACTGAGTGGTTTTTTTCATTATTCAAATTATCGCACATGCACTAAGTACTTTGTTTGTAGAGAAAATGTCAAATTTTAAACATTCACAGAGATGAGCTTACCAACGGCTGTGATTGGTCACACTGTCATACAGCAAAACTATAATATCTTAATATGTTACGATATCACTAATCACAGTCGATTGCGTTTAGTTAATTAAACTCTTTTGACATTTGCTTTTCAAACATAAGAAATAAAGATTAATTGTTAGAATTATGTATGTATTTCAAAATAAAAGAAGTATTGATTGAAAAACTCTTTAAATTGTATATCATAAGAATTTATTTTAGGGGTGTTTAGAGTAAATGTCAAATTTTAGACACGCGCACATTTTAGAGGTGAAGTATCTTACCACAAACGGCTGTGATTAGTGACATCATAAGATAATATGATATTATAGTTTTAGATATAATTTACAGTAATAGTCTCTGTTCATATTTTCTTTTTTATATAAATTAAATAAACGCTCTCAAATCCAAATATTTACTAAGCATGGAAAAACCTGGCTTTAGAGCTGCTGCGAAGACGGGGATGATAACTAGCGGCTAAAGGGGGCGGATCGTCGTTGATACGTTGCCGCTACGTTGCCGGAACGTCGTAGATACGTGATCGGTACTTGACGTTCTAATAAATGTGACTACTCCCTAAAACTTTTAGTAGATTTAATAAAAATTGTATTTGAGCACTGTGGGAAACTATTATAGGGTTGCAAAACTTGTTTGTTTGGTAAATGTGATACAATATTAAAAGTACCTGCTGGTCTCAGTGTCATTCATCTTCCTTACGAAGTATAATTCGTCTTGCCGTCTTTTCCACCTTAAAATATCATAATTGCCTGTTGGAAGGCCGGAAAGGTCTTAGTGTATGTCCAAATTTACGATCATCCATCCATCTACCCCGAAACATATATTATTTTGATAACAACTTGTGTCTAAAATTGAATGTACCTTTCGGGCATTAACTCGAAGAATATTCATGCGAGGCCCTGAAATATGTAATTTGTTGTTGTTGAAACTCAGAATAATGATTATGGCCACCTGCTCTCGTAGAATGTAGAATATTTTTCAGCCGCTTCTGCATAATTGCAATCAATTCAACAACTTTTCCAGCAGGCTCAAAGTTGCCCCCTTAAATCACCAGCTGACTCAATAATATTAATAATTAAATATGCGAATGGTATGAACGTGGCTTTATATAGTCTCACGAGCGGCCATTTTTCCATCAAGTCATGCGTAAACCACTGATAAGCTTTTATTGTAAAGCATACCAAAAGCTCTCTCACACTCTCATTAACACAGCCCGTTTAAGATAAAATGGCCAATTCTCAAATAAAATCCACGACGACCTCTTTGCTCTGATAAAACAATATTATTATTTTAAAGGGCGAGAAAATGTCAAACTTTAGAAAGCCACAACAACCGTTTATGGTAATTTGGTTTGTTTTTGGGCGTGGAATTTGCACAAAAATACACAAGAAACAAAGAGTAGTGTGTTTCGCGTATTACTTATATTGATATTTTTGGCAACTGGCAACATTATGATTACGGTCCCTACTAAAAGTATTATGAGTGGAGATATTACGTTTTCAACATTATTTAATTAATTATTTGGCATATTCTATCAAAAAATCACGATTCAACTACTCAAATTTAGAAATATAAGTTTTAAAGCAGTATAATATCGAGTTATCATAGACGGGAGGAAACATTTGACGCTGTAATATTGCAAATAGTGACATCATCGTTATTTATTGTTATGTTGAATGTTGCCACGTATTCTGAAAATGTTTTAGATGAATATAAGACTATTAAAATCGGTGTATTCGCGTGAACAAAGCATAATCAATTTACTATGCAGTTTGAAAATTGTCAGCTATTTGTTGGGATGAAATGGCAACACTGTTCACATCGATAGCTGTCAGATTTTTGGAGTCATGAACCGCCGAAATGTTTACATCGAAAGTCGAATATAGACTGTGTTGCCTCATAACGCAATGATAAAAACATGAGAATATCAAACCTTTGTCAAATTATTAATAAAATTTAAAAAAAAACTTGTACAATTTAGGATTAATTGTGGATAAATTGTTCGTATAGTGACAATCATGTATTTTAAATTCATTGGGCTGCTCAAATCCAACAGTACAATCAACCCAGGTTCACATCCTGACTACTTGCATATCTGCTTGTCAGCTTTAGAAAATGTGTTTATTAGAATGCAAATATTAAATATATTAGTAGCATAGTGGATTAAGGGAGTCCTGTATATTAATCCTGGTCTGTTATCGGCCACTTCCGGGCTATTAAGCAATCACCGTTTCTGGTGCTGGAAAAGCATCATCATCATCTGACACCTTCACCGCCATTGCCATCCCCGACCCTCCCTCCACTTTTTATGTCTCTCCTTGTCTAAAAATACATACATAGGTACAAGCTTTGTGAAATTCCCTCACGGGTGCACGTACATTACTGAAATAGACTGTATTTGTTTAAAGATATGTATAGCTATTTGTAGTGCGATTGAGGGGGAGGGGGAATAAGACTAAGGAGTGGGAGGCCCAACCTGCGAATCAGAGATGAGTAAATATAAAAATATCACAGGAATCCAGCCGGAACCACCGATATAAATGCCTCACAACTTAATGTATAAATATCAAGATGGCGGACATTGGCGTAGATCTGAGTGAGATGATTGGTCGAGGAGGGAAACTAACCGAGTCTGATTGGTGTAGCCTCTGTCAAACTCACTGTTCCGTACTCCATTCCGATCACTTGTCAGGCCGACTATCTCGGTGGTTCCAGTCCAGCACTTTTTGTTACATAGTTATTAGTAATTTCTTTTTAAAAACCTTATAAGTCTAGAGTCATATTAGAGCGTTGCGTTGCAGGTGTCGTGGTTACGTAGCGGCTACGTCAGAATACACAACTCACGGTGTCTGTATTCGATTATTTGACAATAAGTGAATGTCATTCGAAGTAACATGTAATAACTGTCACTCTTACTTGAGTAAATCATCTGCAAAAATGGAGAAATCCAGCTGTCACTGTCAGTTTGACAGCTATATTACTCGATTTTGACAGCTTTCACTATCAAATTCAATTATTCCAGCTGTGAAAACTGACTATTAGTTATCCTTTTTAGTTAATTTTTCAATAACATTATATTTTTTAGGTATAAATATACATTAATATTAATAAAATCTCTCATTGTACATAATGGTGTTTTTTTAATGAACCAACCAATGCAAATTTATTTTATGATATTTTAATATTACCGGCCGGAAAAGTGGATGATTAATATAAAGATGGCGGACCTAGCAGTTGAGTTTGACCGAGGCAACACTATACTCGAGGTGTTTAAACAACAGTAATGAAGAGTAATGTATAGAATTCAGACCAACTGTCATTTGGCGCGCCCAAACAATTGATGTTGCCTCACTTAGACTCGTCTGTTTGGTCCGCCATCTTGATATGTATACAAATACAAGCCTTTCAATATCAAAAACAATAATAGATACATACATGTGATTCCGATAGTTGGAATATAGAGCACGTTATTGAGAAATCGATCAAAAATATTTATAGACACGGTCTATTAATAATACGATGCACCTCTTCTGCTAAAACTCGCTCATATATTATTTAAACACATCCGATCAATATCCAGCTTACATTATACAAACTCAATCATTTCGTATATGTATGTATGGTGTGTAAGTGTTGCCAGGTATAAAATATATTTGTACCATAGATATAAGCATTATATATCGCATTGCATATAAGTAAGTCGTGTAAACCCGTGTACTGTTGCACTCTTCTCTCCTATTCGATAAAGGCATAAGTGTGTCTCCCTCATTCAACACATTTATAGTGACCTCTGAGAGTGGTTGTGACAATATGTTAAGCATGTTAAAGAAGTAATGTTTGGTAAAAAGTGAGGCTAGATGTATTTGAGTGTATGTTTGAGTCCATATGACATGTAGTAACAATGCATTTACCCATTTTACTGTGAAATATAACTGAAGATATGAAGAGACATGTTTACAGTATAATGTTTGCCAGGTAACTCATGTTTTTGGCCACTTGAACTAAACACGCATTTAGCCACTCATGCGATGTCTTATATTTTTATCTATGATTTGTACATTGTTTGATATAAAATTAAACGGTGTCGAATGATTACAAAGTAGTTGATCAGCCACCCCTGCAGATAGTAAAGTTGGGGAGTACAAGAGTACAAAAGACATGAGTAATGGTCTGCCGCCATTAACAGTGGTCCGCCATTGTACGGAACACAGTTGAAGCGATCTGTGGAATTTGCATTAATTAATATTATGACATTTTCCATGAAACGTTTCCGCTCCAACAAAACATATTACATTATATTCAATCCCGATACCATTTGAATACCATTCAGATTTACAACGCTCGATACGACACTAACCTAACCTATAATATGTTATTGGTTATGTTGTTATTGCATCCCTGAAAGAGCATAAACTATTTAAGGGAAGGATTAGTATAATTAGAACAAAGAGCTTATATATATTGAGGTGCCAATAATACTTGTACAGATATCAAAACCATAGCAGGCAGGCACCTTATATTTCGTGTGTTAGCCGCTTGGGGCGCTGCTTCTACCGCCTCGCTAATTCAAATTCCATTTCGTGTACGTGTATTAGTGACCGGCCATACTCCAAAGTACGACGTAATATTGCATGGCGCTTTTATAGATAAAAGTTCATTGACTAAGAAGAATTGTTTGACACTTCCATTAAATGTTCCAAATTTGCTATCTAGACTATATTCTAAATTGGGCTATTAGTGTAAAAATTTCGGCGGTTCATGGCTCTGAGAGTCTGACATCAAGGTTTGTTGTTGTTAATAGTTTTGTCATTTTATTTTAAGTGTTGCCATGTCATCATCTCCAAAATACTTTAACTTAATTTGAAAACAAATTGTGTACCAGCAACACTTTCAAGACACTGAAAAATCTTACATATTATTTAACTCTAATTTGTTAGCTAGTATATTAAAACTATAGTCAGATTTTTACAGTATATTCTCGATAATCCGACACATATGGCTTTGTACAAATTCTTCTTCTTACTTAAAAGACAATGAAAAGTCATGCTTAAAGATGCCATATTACTCAATTTGCGGTAATTCTTTATTTGACATTACCTCTACAAATAAAAAGAAACATAAAATACCCATTCACGTATATATCGTTTGTTTTTTAATTATTATTCTACATAAAATAAATATTCATACATCTTGAAAATCTATCACATGATTGTCGAATTTCTTTGTATTGAAAGAAAAAATACTAAAATGTGTTCTGTTTATTACATTTTATTATATTTTAAGTATTTACCCGATATTAGCAATGGCTTTAGTGCCTCGCCTGAGGCATATTAACAAACAAAAAGTACAGCAAAGCAACTCTGTTACCGTCTTTGCGGTGTACGTTTACGGCGACGCACGCCTAAGAATCCCAAGCTTTAGCGTAGGAGAGGGTTTATGTACCGACAGGCGCCTTTGATATCAAGACAAGATAAAAATTATTGTTGAAAAAATATTATCGATACTTGCAATATTATCACACCCCTTTTTTGCGCATTTCAATTATAGTGTCAAATTATCTGAATGAAAATATACTGAGTATATACATCATTATATTCATGAATAAATCGTTAATGTTTGCATGCATACATATACATAGATATTTGGTAATCGTTTAGCAAAGGTCAACCCTTTTGATTAAAATTCCAGTCATAGCAAAGAGCAACAGATGCTCACAACATTACACCAACGACTGCCTAATTTTATTCCTGCAATCACTCCGCCTTCTAATTTCACAAAAATAACGACTTTTCCGATAAAAAAAACACACGCTAATTACACTTGGCAATATCAAATGCGTATAAGCGTCGTCGTTTCTCTAAATGAAACTTGCCTACACTTTATTGGGCACCAGGTAAGATTTAATTAACACCTTCTCCCCGTTCCACTCTTCATCACATCGTAAACTATGTATGTACATACAACATACATACATAGTCGCGTATATTCTGCGATGTATTCCTCTTTCAAATATTATCTTGTAGTCTATGGTTTATACCAACAAATCCTTTACCCCCATTTGCTAACTTACGATACATATCAATCCTGAAAAAGTGGTCCTGGCTTTAATAACAACGAAACATACATATTTTATGTTACAATTGAGTACTGCATTATCATCACTGCGACTTGGGATCTACCGTAATGCTCTAATGGTACTGCAGTATGATATTATAATATGTATTTATAAAAGAATAACCAGGAAACTGTACTAAATAACTATGCATTTTTTGTTTGCCATTTGTCTGATGAATAAATCAGACATTTTCTGCTTCAATTCAAACAACAAATTGTTTTGCTATATTTTGCTATATTTATTATAAAATACAAACAATTCTTTGGTATTTGCAGATAAACAACTTAAAATCCATACAATATAAATACCAAGATGGCGGAACAAGTAGACGAGTCTGCGTGTGGCAACACTGTAATTGTTTACACATGATAAAAGTCAGCTCATAGGTTAAATTTGGAAGAAAAGTGTCTTGAACCAACTGAGCCAATCGATATATTAGCAGGTCATACAACTGTATGTATAAATATCAAGATGGCGGACCAATTAGACGAGTCTGAGTGAGACAACTCTAATTGTTTAAGCGCGCTAAATGTCAATTAGTGTGAATTCTCGATATATGTGTAAATCGCTCCTCAGTACTTGTTTAAACACTGTTAATCTCCTTGATTTCAGTGTTGCCACAGTCCGCCATCTTGGAATTTATACATTCAGTTGTATGTTTCATTATATAAAAAAATGGAGAATGCTTTCTGATGCCGTGTGAGTCGATATTTTTGGTTCCATGACCAATTTGAGAATTCTACTTTAGACGTTTTATTTTTTTATCAATCATACAAGTACATGACTGCGAGCCGCTGTAATTTGTCGTTGACCCGACGCTGAAGTGTCACTTATTATATTTTCATGAAGCCTGTAATCATTTCAAAGACAGATCTGCACACAAACATAGCAGATTGAATGCAATTTGTGGATATTGTGTGTAGGCAATAATGAGTGTTTGCGTGTTTACGAGATGAAATAAACTAGTGTTAATGTATGCATGCGGCCCTCACAGTATATTATATTGACTCTCAGCACTAAATACAGTGTTGAGATATTAAAATACAGTATATAGTTGACGATATTGTAGTTGGTCGTGCGGATATTGTTGTGGCTGCTGGTGACATCCCCTCGCAGGATCAAGGGCCATCTGAAAAATGAACAAGCACTACTATTATGCAATACAACTATACATATTGAGGGAGCTTACTTCAAAATAACTGAATCAATAAATCCCGCCCAATTATCTATAGAAGCGTCATGCAATATTACGTCGCACATTCGAATATGCCCGTTCACTAATACATGTACATATTCTATACACTCACACATACGAGGGCTGCGGCCACGTGAAAATTGTAATCCCTAAAATCCAACACTCGAGAGAAACAAGATTTTTCTTACAAAAACATGTAAATTGTTTACACAGTGACATATTATTTGTCTTTAGCTTGTAATGTTGCACTTTAGCATATTAAGTTATGGGAACCATTTATTGCCCCATTATTGTTGGTCTGAAGTATCAGTGCAGGAGTGAGTGTTGAGAAATAAAAGATGGAGTCACTGGCCAGTGTGTTTATTGGAGGTTATATATTGCAGCATGTCAAGAGATGTGTGCTCTACCCGAGGGCCCACCAGGAAGAGAGCGTTTCGTCACCAGCGAGAGCCGAGCTGTTCACGGTAGTTTGTTAGTGGCCAGCTGGAAGTCCAAAAATACACATCTGCGCTGTCCAGTAGCCGCTACAAAGTGAAATACAGTGTAATGTTATTTGAAAGATCGACAAGTGACAGTTAAACATATGAGCGGTAGAAGCAGCGCCCCAAGCGGCTGACACACGAAACATATCTCCGGTGTCTGCTATGGTTTTTACATCTTTTAAAGTATTATTGGTATCTCTTTTATATATATATATATATATATATATATATATATATATATATATATATATATATATATATATATATATATATATATATCATTCATTCATATCGCTCATTCATTCGTATTTTCCTTGATTCGTCGAGTGTTGAATTTTAACTAAATCATTTATCATTAATGAAGTATCACGTTTGTGGATTAAGCCGTCGAAATGCTTATAATTATTGCTTTTATTAATATATTTACATATGTATAGATAATCCTATTTATGAACATATTTTAAAAACACTCTTTTATAATATATTTGGACATACATTAAATACACCACTGTTCTTTTCTTATACGTCTAAATTATTTAAAAACCAAATTTTAGACTTGAAGGATCAATTCATTATTTTTGGTAAAAAAACTGTCTATCTATTTACGTCAATCTACGAATATAATAATTATCAATAGTCCTCCTTATATTAAAATATATAAAAAATAAATAAATGTGTACCTGGTCTATTCTACCACATCTACAAACGGCCATAATTGGTCACACCGTAATACTTTAATACCATAATTTGTTCAGAGCCGAATATTGTAAGTAAGTTAGCTTCTTTCAAATTTCAGACGCATAATTATTAATTTTCCATCTCGTTTTACGACTCGATAAAAATTGACATAATTTAATTGAATAAATATATTTTAGAGAAGAACAACAAAAATGTGGAAATCATTGATGGGACTTTTAAAAAAAATATATAATATAAAAAAATATGTTGAGCAGATTGCCTATATACAGGCGTCTTCCATACTTCAGTTTAAAACATGAAAAAGTGCCGTTTTTCATTTTAAAAGTCTCGTTGGACGTTGTTATATATAGAAGAAGCATTCTTGTATGGTTCTACAATAGAAAACAACATGTTGTGTGAGTCAAGTGGGGAACATTTCACGAAATGAAAAGAACAAGTCTTCAGCGGAGCACAAGAAGCACTCACCACCAAGTGACAATGTGGAAGTGGCTAATTAAACACCCGCCATCAACAAATTGAAAAACCATTGTTTGTTCCCCCCAAAAAATATATAATTAACGTGTATCGATCGAAGTCTACAGTTAAAAATGTATCAATTTTTATTGTATTGTATGCGTAAGCCTCGATGGGCTTTTTTAGGGTCAAAACATGATTAAAATGACAGGTCGAAATGTTGTATGTAATATTATTCAAATGAGGAATATCTTTGTACACCAATAAAATATAATTGATGAATTAATTCAAGATGATCTAAAGGAAAATATACATACATACATATAAATAAAATATAATTAATTTTGGCCAATGAACTTATAACTATAAAAGTGTTATGAGCATTGTTTTCGCATATTATAACATGGCCGATACTACTACATGCACATATTATACATATACTTCACACATAAGCGTGCTGTGGCCACATGCAACATTGTAGTCCCTAAAATCGTACACTCGAAATCAGCAGATATTTTGAATTTGCATAACACATTTAACAACCACCTGATTTGAATTTGTATTATTATAAGCATACGTCATAGAATTCATGAAACAACAATAGTACGTAAACAAAAACATAACCTCAAACGGCACACACGGTCAGCAACCTGAGACATTATGACAACATGCTTACCATATTATTTCTTGTTGATGCAAATACGATCAGTAACCTTAGGAGTGATGACAACATAGTTGTTTATTGTTTATTCATTTGAACTTGACCTTGAAAATGAATTTTGTTTTTGTAATGCTATGATGACATCATATATTCACCCATTATAATAACTGAAGATTCACAAGCTGTCATAATAAATTATTTTATTTATTATTTAAAAATCTTAGGCCCCCTTTATTGTATTTTTTAATGATCGTACTGGCATTTCAAAAATACACAAAAAAGATTTTAGTGTCAATTAAAGAATATTGCATATATTAAACTAAATATTGACTGAAAATGAATGTATTCGAGCATGTAGGCGTGGTCTAATAATGTGAAAGTGGCTGTCGAGTGCAGCAGGGACGTGAACTCTGAACCTAGCTTTGATTTATGTCCATTGCCATGCCAAATTAGATGTGTATTCAACCACGATGGCCTGCTGGACCCTGATTTGAGGTTATGACATCCCACATATGTACACAATCACAATATCCGGCTAGAATATTAAATGAGCAAAAATGTTGAACGCTACCACGATTTTACGATTAATCTTGTTCCATATTCCGTGGGTGTGGTCATAATAAGTAGGGTAGGACGTTGTGGTTTCGGTGGTGCAGGTGTTCCGGGTTCACATCCCATCAATCACGGTCATCTGCAGCACCTACTACATGCAAATATCCCAACACCTGACTCCGCCATACCTTCAACTATGCAATGCTAAATAATGAGATCACATTTCAATATTACATAAAACCATACATATAAACATAAGATATCGCATGAGTGGCTAAATGCATGTTTAGTTCTAATGGATTAAGTGGCCAAAAACATGAGTTACCTGGCAAACATTATACTGTAAACATGTCTCTTAATATCTTCAGTTATATTTCACAGTAAAATGGGTAAATGCATTGTTACTACATGTCATATGGACTCAAACATACACTCAAATACATCTAGCCTCACTTTTTACCAAACACTACTTCTTTAACATGTTTAACATATTGTCATAACCACTCTCAGTGGTCACTAGAAATGTGTTGTGAGGGAGACACACTTATGCCTTTATCGAATAGGAGAGAAGAGTACAACAATATGGATTTACACGACTTACTTATATGCAATGCGATATCTTTTATATATACTAAACCCATATGACTAATGAATGGATAATCGTCTCAATATTCACTTTATATGAATCGTAGTATTTATAATATAGTTTTAGTTCTTATCATTTATTACGTGGCCGGTTGTGATGATAAATAGTGAATAATGATGGCGACGCACTGGACTGATCCGTTGAAAAATTTAACGCAATTAATCATTTTCAATATACAGACAGTGAACCTAAAGTATTTATATATTAAATAAATTGTTGAACGTGTGTGTATGTTGTATGTCTGCACGGATCCCTCAACAATCAGTGTTACCAGATGGAAGAATAATATTTTACTACAATTAATACATATCTAAAATCTCGAAACGGGTTTTTTATGATAATAATATTGATTTAATTTTTAAAATAATATTATAGATATTAAATAATTCATAACAAATCACAATTCTCATAAAACAGTATTTATTGGGAGACTCGCTTTTTAAAGATTGTGATGAGTGTTGTCATCATATGAAAACCGTATTAAATTATTCCATTTATAACTTATTTTGAAAATTAAAACATCTTCTGAATGATAAAATTAACAACTTTCTATTAAAAAACCAAGCAGAACATGAAAAAACATTAACAAATTGAAAATTTCAATTGAAATTACCCTAGTATTAAATAAAAGCGCATATTTATGGCTATTCACCCCAATCGGGTGTTCACGGCAATTGATCGACAATATGTCACAAAAATCATCAAGTGCAAGATTTGCGCAAATGACGACGGTGCCTTCTCACATTCATATAACTAAGGTGGAGTTTAATTAAATTTATCAAGAAAGTATGTATGTATGTACGGTGCTTGGAGACAGGCGACACAATTGCTGGCAGACTTCCTTCTGCAGTCAATTGCCTATAAATCACATGAAACACACCCTCTTTCCCACCATACAAAAGGTCCAAATACTCGACTAAACCTTCTGATTGTCGCACTCGAAAACCACCCTCACCCCCAAACCACCCTTACGCCTCCGATTTCGATCACAATACCGGAAAATCAAATTTCAAATCGCGGAATTGCATTGACTACTATTACACATTGAATTGCTGTCACACTTATTGAAAAGTACCATAGATATCGCACGAGTGGCTAAATGCGTGTTTAGTTCAAGTGGATCAAGTGGCCAAAAACATGAGTTATCTGGCAAACATTATAGTGTAAACATCTCTCTTCTTATCTTCAGTTATATTTCACAGTAAAATGGGTAAATGCATTGTTACTACATGTCATATGGACTCAAACATACACTCAAATACATCTAGCCTCACTTTTTACCAAACACTACTTCTTTAACATGTTTACAATATTATTAAGTATTGTCACAGCCACTCTCAGTGGTCACTATAAATATGTTGAGTGAGGGAGACACACTTATGCCTTTATCGAATAGGAGAGAAGAGTGCAACAATACGGGTTTCACGATATTGACACTAATTATTTATATGCAATGCGATATCTAATGTTTATATCTATGAAAAGTATATTCTGTTTCAAAGATTATAAAGTTTTCTCTACAATTGTATATAATAAAATATGCCTATGGGTGGGAAATCAATCACACTTTTCCATACTTAAAAATAACCTCAATGTCACGTCATAATTATTCTCTGAAACAATTCTTTACGGCCAAAATCGACACTTTACCAACCATATAAGGTAATCAATTTTAATAATAAAATATCTGATGTTTGAACTAATAATAATAATAAACCACTAACCTAACAAATTATTTATTTTTCATTTTATTTACTAATAACAATAAATAATAAATAGGTGAATGTTCGATCCGCCTCAATTTCAGTTATATGGCAGCTAAAATCCCATACTATTTGATCAGAAACTAGTTATTAATGCTCAATGTGATATTGATACTATCTTACTTTAACTGAGCAAGGAAAAACCGGGGGTTTCTTATGTTTGTAGAGCAAATATCAAACGTCAAACACGCCCAGAAGCGAGATTATTCTCTAACAGACGTGATTAGACACACCGCAAAACTATATTATCCATGGATATCACAAATTACAGCAAATTTTCGGTATGTTTGTATGTTTGTCTTGATATTCTTGGCATCTGGCAACACCAAGACGCGTTGGTCTGCCTTCAAGTGCAGCTAAAAGAGCCTAACAAAATTCATCACTCTTACCTAAATCAAATCTATTTTCGTAATATTATAGTTGTTTATGTAATACTCGTGTGAATACAATAATTTAATGATTACTTTCTAACGGATAAAGGTATTAAAATATGTTGGATATTCGAATTATTTAAATGAATATTGGCTGAATTGTTTTTGCGTTCAAATATGAGGTTATAATATGATTCCCAGTCAGGATTAAAGAATGGCAAATAGCCGAGGGTGAATGAAGAATGTGGAGCATGTGGCAGTCCTCGACCTGAGCATCATCACAAAGGGATCTGAAAACACAAAGCAACCATTTGATTTACGAATTTTAATTTGTACAAAAATTAAAATTCCAGAATACGTCCCTTCAAAGTCGTTGTGCCAATGAATATTATTAAAAAAAAAAATCTCCACGGAATTGCATATTATTTGGTTGGTGTCGCTGTCCAGGAAGAGACATGGACGTATACTTAAATTGTCAGGTTAGAGATAATCCGATATATTATCAGGCTATACAGCTGAATGTATAAATGTCAAGTAGGAGAATCTGAAGGAGACAAAACTAACAGCGGTATACACTAAAATTCATAATTGAAAGTGTCTATGGTTTTGAAGTAAAGGATCTGTCAAAGTGGAGAATTCCAGTTGTCACTGTCAATATAACAGATGGATTACTCGATTTGACAGCTGGAATAATTGAATTTGACAGTGACAGCTGTCAAATTCACTTTCAGATCCTTTACTCAAGTAAGAGTAACAGAACTATAGACACTTTCATGTATGCATTTTAGTGAATACCGCTGTAATTGTTTAAGCGAGCTAAATGTCAGTTCTTCTGAATTCTATACAACGCTCTTCATTACTGTTGTTTTAACACTGTTAAGATGTGGCAACACTATCATAAAAAATATTTTAAAACGGCCGAAATAATTTTCTATACAACCACAATAGAGACTTATTGTTCATTATATTCCGAGATATATTAGCAAACCGTATAAGTGGATGTATAAATATCAAGATGGTAGACCAAGGAGATGAGTCTTAATGAGACAACACTAATTGTTTAAGAGCGTTAAATGTCAGTTCGTCTGAATTCTATCCATCCAATGAGTTTATATATATACATGAAGAGATGCCAATAATACTTGTAAAGATGAAAATAAATGTGAGGCACCAGCCTATAGAAACAAGCACCAGCCTATAGAAACAAGCACCAGCAGGTTTCGTGTGTGCGTGTGTTTCTACCGCCTCGCTAATTCAAATTCTATTGCCTGTACACAAGGTTTACATGATGCATATAATTATGTATGCCGTAATATCACATGCCGCTTCTATAAATAAAATATCATTATACACATCACTCATAATTACTGTTGTTTAAGATATGGAAACACTATCATAAAAATAGATTTAAAACGGCCGAAATAATTTTCTATACAACCTATTGTTCATTACACTCTATGCGGAAACGGGATGAAGACAGATATTCGCAGATCATATAAGTGGATATATAAATATCAAGATAGCAGTCCAAGTAGATGAGTCTTAATGAGACAACAGCGCTAAATGTCAGTTTGTTTTGTATGCCATCTGGACAGTGCAGATATGTTGTATTTATGCGCTTCCAGCTGGCCGCTGCGAGTTAACGCTAACAGCTAACAACCCGCGTCCTTCCACTTGTCACTGGTGTCACGTGCCTCGGACGGGGAGCATGCTGTCTGTCGCTCCTCCTGTATATATATAACCTCCAATAAAAGCTGGCCAGTCTCCAATCTTTCATTTCAACACCCACTCCTGCACTGATACACCGGACCCACAATAATGGGGACGACTACCCGTTCCCCATAGTCTGAATTCTATATATTGATCTTCATTACTGTTGTTTTAACACTGTTAATCGCCTTGATTACAGTGTTGCCAGAGTCAAACTCATCAGTTTGGTCCGCCATCTTGATATTTATACATCCAGTTGACGCCTGCTAATATATCAATAGTATCGGATACACAATAGTTTGTATTATCTTTGGTATATGATATCCAAAAAAGGGCATATTACTTTATCCGCCCTTATTCGACTGAACCCTTCAATAGCTAGTTTGTTAATTATTCCAGGGATGAATCGATGAAGTCGAGGTCTAAAGTGTTGTTAAAACACGCGATTGTGGAGACAGGCACCGCCAGACACCGGCTCAAGACTTTCTTCTCTAGTTATAATTCTACAGGATAACTAACAACGATCATTGCATTATATTTGTACAAATTCATTTATATTATCTAATATTAATAATTACAAGGTATACAATATAATAGTGTAATGAGAGTGTGTGCGTGCGGTGCGTATGCGTGTACACCAATACTACCATGCTCTATTCGTATACGCACCAATACTATCAGCACGACTCACTAACACACTCTCATTACACTATATTATATTGAATAAGGCCGCAACTATTAGATGATACTTGATTCTTGAACTGTTTTTATTTTTATTTTTATGGACTGACAGCAGCTTATTATTATTAGTCGAAAGAAGTATGGTTGCCACTAGTAAATGTTCTTCTGTGAAATCACCTAATCTAAATAAGTCTAATATTATAATAACACTATTGAACTAAAGTACACTGTAGTCTCGATAATCCGACACATATAAAACTATCGGATTATCGAATTTTCTAGTATTTAAAAGGAAAAATATATGTGGAGGGAAAAATCTTTATTGTTGTCTATTTATTTTTACTTTTATACATTGTCAAATATTTATTTTATAAAAAAGTATCGTATTTAAAGATTAAAAATAAGTATTTACACAGTTTGAGTATAGTGTATTATAGAATCATTTTTATATTGGATTAATATGGACTGGCAGCAGCTTATTATTATTATCCATAATAAATATGATTGCCACTAATAATAAATACGTGATTAAGCTGTAAAATTTATTTATTTATTATTAATGTTTTTTGCCATATTATTGCGATACTTTCCCCTAAAATATAGTATAATAAGAACATTGAAATAAAATACATTATAGTCTCGATAATTCGACACATATCGTCGGATTATCGTATTTCTACTTAATATTAAAATAAAATAAGGGGAAAAAATACCAAAAAAACCTTTATTGTTGTCTGTTTTTTTTTACTTTAATATATTGTCGAATATTTTTTTAATAAAAATGTGTCTACTTTAAAAATTAAAAATAAGTATTTAAATAGTTTGAGTATCGTGTTTTCTAGAACCATTTTTATTTTTAATTAATATGGACTGAAAGCAGCTTATTATTATCAGTATATTCCATTCCCAATAATATTGTATAAGTAATTTAAGGTTAAAAAATTTGTTTACTTGAGTATGAAAAATGTTTGATTAAATATGCAATAAAATAATATTTTTTGCTTATCTCACCAAATCGATGGTTTATTGTGTAATATGATAAATAGCTATTTAATTAAAATATAATAAAAATGGTATTAGCTTCCAAAGTATCCTGTTAGTTCAGATTTTCGTGATCGGTAGTCATTATGGATCGCATTTCGTGACTTCTTGTTACGTCGTCGCTGAAACCTCTGTAAATTTTATGAAATCGGCGAAATGTTATTTTTACATACACAAATAGAAAATCAATTTTAATAACCTATATAATTTTTATATATAACAGTGTTCTAGTTTATTGTATTATATACTTAGTATCAGGGCCTCTAGAGTGAAGGTCTAAAAATGCATCCCGATCGACTTTCTCTTCAGCAACACCCACGCAAACGCTTATTCTCAATTAAAATCTCTATTATGATACTTTTTAAATATTAATGGATAATGTATGAATAATTTAGTGCATACATACATATAGGTTTGGCCTTAAATTACAATGGTATTCACTAAAATGCACACATGATAGTGTCTATAGTAACGCGAGAACTGGATTATTTGATTTTGACAGCTGGATTCATTAATTTGATAGTGACAGCTGTCAAAATCAAGTAATCCAGCTGTCAATCTGACAATGACAGCTGGAATTCTCCACTTTGACAGATCAGATCAAGTAAGAGTGACAGAACTATAGACACTTAATGTACACATTCATTATTAATAAGCCATATCGCAAACCTACATCTAAACTATTACAACTTAAATAAAAGGATTTTTTAGTTATTTATATAATATATTTTATATTCCTACAGTCTCCAATAACTCTAGTTAAAATCCCAAATACCAAATGTTCCAACATATAAATTTTTCAATAAAAAATAATATTATATAAATATGTATTTTGCCACCACCACCACAGATATACAAGGGCGGACAAGTGCATGATAAATATCAAGATGGCGGACCGAGCAGACGAGTCTGAGTGAACGAATATTGCGACTGTTCAATTTAGAATAACCTCAGTTTTTTATATATACATAATTTCTTTTGGGCTTGGTTTTTTTAGACACAACAACGTGTTATTTAATTGTCTATCGGTGATCTTAACTATTACTAGTTACACAGTTCACCAACTTAATAATTAGTATTTACCCTACAATACAGTAAATCAGAGTAAACCTGGATCAAGACGATCTATCGGGATTTTATTAATATTATTCCCGATCTTACCGGGAATGACCGACTGAACCAACCCCAAATATCTGTACTAAATGTAATCATTCGATACCACTGATATATAAGTTTGGATAAGTGGATGATAAATATCAAGATGACGGACCAAGTAGACGAGTCTGAGTGAGGTAACACTAATTGTTTAAGAGTGCTAAATGTCAGTTCGTTTTAATTCTATACATCGCTTTTCGTTGCTGTTGATTAAGCACTGTTAATCACCTTGGTGTACAGTGTTGCCTCAGTCAAACTCATCTACTTGGTCCGCCATCTTGTTATTTATATTCAATAAATGTATACCTACAGCTTTAGAAGCAGTGTGATACAAATGATCTGCATTTGCTAAGCGGTCCAGAAGAGAGAAAGTGCAATTCCGCCGTCACTGCACTTGCTTACTCTCACATTATACACTATTTGTGGATTTCAATCTCATTGTTTATGGAAAAACGCTTTTTATAATTGTTCAGATCGTGCACATAATTATATCAAGTGTAAAAAACCAACGGTGCACATGTTCTACATTCTTTAAATCGTGGAAATTATCTATCGAGTATTTAGAACAATTATTACTAGTGAAAATAATACTCCAAGTTTAATATACAGCATGTTTTTAATTGACCTTCAAATATTTTAAAGAATATACTTACACTTTTGGAAGTGTCAATTGGATAAGATCAATGATTTTGTATATTTCTTCTTTCATGTACCAACTGACGAGTGCTGCACTATCATCACGGCGACTTGGGATCCCCCGTAATGCTCTAGTGGTACTGCAGTATGATATAATAATATTATATGTAAAATAAATTAATAATAATATAGAGATGCCAATAATACTTGCAAAGACGACAATAAATGTGGGGCACCATTCTATAGAATTCATGCACTAACAGGTTTCGTGAGTGTGTGTGTTTCTACCGCCTCGCCGTCTCGCTAATTCAAATTCTATTGCGTGTACACAACGTTTACATGTATGAGTGATGCAATATTCACTGGGGCTTCTATAGATATAAGTTCATTGGATAAGATAAATTAGAATTAATATTTGCCTCACTGTAAGATTTTTAGAGCTAAGGACCGCCGAAACGTTTACAGCTATAACCGAATTAAGACTGAGTTTTGCGGCCCCACGGTACAATAATGTGTTAAATGAGTCAATATCGTGCTTAAACTATTCGTTAAATGTAGCAGTTTAAAGCCTCATTTACAACTAACTCTACAAATCGACTGCTCCAGCGTATAATATCGTAAGTGTAAAAAAATCTGTGTCCTCTTAAGTCTTTATGGAATTGAGCCACACATTGTATGTATGAAACGTCAAAAAATGTTGATTTTCAATCATTATTAACATATTAAGTGGGACTTTTTCGAAATAGTAAAATAGTCCTATTTGACCGGCAACTAATGTAGATTCATCTATTATCTATAACACATTTCATGTCTCTGTCAATATGGTATTTAATCGTAAATTGTTATATTTTATAAATAATAATTAAACCGAGTGACACGTGACAGGCAGTGTTACCAGATTAAATATGTGGCTCAGTTCCATAAAGAATTAAGAGTACACATATTTTTTTGCACTTACGATATTATACACTGGAGCAGTTGAAATACACGAAGTGAAGAGAAATCCACTGATGTTTGAAATGAATCTTGAAAACAATATACTTAGACAATGCTTAAAAATAGAAGTAATCGATCGTGTTTATCAAAGGGTAACAATACGAATAATTTGTATTGAAATTGTATTAATATAATATTGTTTTTCCGGAATGGTATCGCATTGTAACTGTGGTTTCATTTGTGTTCAGGTTTTGTGTATTATCCGAACGAGAAGTAGTTTTATTTTTGAATACGAATACAGTGGCGACAATATTGTGACGTCACAAGCGAAGCCTTCTAACCACCAACCCCTAAGCCGCCCCCCGACCGCCCCCCGACCGCCCCCCAACCACCCCAACCACCCTCCTTCCACGCCAGACTCCGCGGCGTCCATTCGAAGAGTTTTCTTCGAACAGAGGGATGACAAACTATTACGGAACACACTTCATATTTAAAAAAATCAGTCAAGTTATTACTCATCATGTATAAAATATATATTTTTCTATCTCCTACAGTCTCCAATAATTCGAGTATTAAACATCTCAAATACATTTTTTTAATAACAAAGCATAACAAAGGATGATAAATATAAAGATAGCGGGCCAAGCAAACAGTCTAAGTAGGACAACATTGTGATTGTTCAATCGCAACCTCTATAGAGAATTCAGATTAACTGACGTTAAGCTTTATCTAAACAATCACAGCGTTACCACATGTGTAACTAGTAATGGTTAAAAACATCGACAGACAATTAATTAACACGTTGTTGTGTCTGAAAGACCAAAACTTGTAAAAACCTTTTCAAAAAGCACGACATATGGAAAACGTCAGTTAATCTGAATTCTTCATAGAGGTTGCGATTGATTGACATTTAGCGCGCTTAAACAATAGTGTTGTCTCATGCAAACTCATCTATTTGGTCCGCCATCTTTATATTTATACATACACTTGTATGGCCTGCCAATATATCGATGATATCGGCTGGCCCGGTGGGTTGCAGACACATAATTTGACACTTTTCCTCCCAAATTTAACCTTTATCGAGCATTTATATGAATTGACGTTTATCATGAGTAAACAGTCACAGTGTTGTCTCAACCAGACTCGTCTGTTTGGTCCACCATCTTGATATTTATCATCCACTTGTATGGCCTGCTATACCGGTGGTGTCGATGGATTGGGGTGGGACTTTTACCGATCTTCTATTTTGGTTTATAAAAGTAGAAATTTGAAATACGAGCGCCCCTGGATCGACTTTTCAGCTTTTTTTACTTGTTTTTTGTTACTTAATGCCTCGTCTGCGCCTCGAACAAGGCACTAATTAACAAGAGACCGATCAAAACTACAGCAAAGCAACTCTATTACCGTCTTTACGGTGTACGTTTACGGCGACGCACGCCTAGGAATCCCAAGTTTAAGCAGAGTAGCACTACTACGTTTTTATCTTTTCTTCTCCATTTCCAAACTCAATTCCAATAAAACTAATAATGATAATTCTAAACAATCGAATCGATAAAATAAGCATTAAATGTCTTCCCCAAGAGATTGGCGCGTCAAGTATTACAACAATTACAGGATGTAAAAGGTTTTGTACCCCTGTTGTGGTATGGCTGGAAGAGAGCAGGAGTAAGCTAGAACCAGTTTCAGTATTTTTTCAGTTTCCATACAAATAGAACATGGAAATATTTATCACCGGCGTCTCGCTCATGCTTTTGCTCTACTGATATTGACGCACACTGTCAGCAAATATAGGTCATTTAAAATATAATACCTACTAAATAAACAAATGCACCATCTTCTCGGAATAAAGCAAGATCTCTGAATGATTACACTATCGAAAGGTAAATTTATTTATAATTATATATATAGAAAGATACATAAAAAAATTTCAGACTACAATAGCATTACAGGAGGCTATCCCAAGGCGCTATGGCGATACCGCAAAATGCAATATACAAATAATAAAAACCAAAATAATGATAAGAAGAATTAAGTAAAGTGAAACCTAAGGTACACGGGTACACAAGAACAGGCGGGTACTCTGCAGAAACAAAGGAAGAGACAGATAAAACACGTCGTTATCGGTCTCTTTGACAGCCTATTCATTTAAAAGGTCAACACCCCGGGTTAGTGGGCCAAATCTATGTTGGTTAGTTCTGGACGAAGGAACCCTAAAAAGGGTATGATTGCGTCCACGCATATAATTATCATCACGGACAGGACAGTCCTATGCGTTCTAATATCGCTAATAACCAAGAATAAAAGGCGCAATAAGGACATGTCTCTCCGGAGCTCCAACGAATTGTATGCAAGGGCGACCAGGAGAAATTTAGGGGGATATAGGAAAGGCCAATAAAATAATTGCTTTCGGTACAAGAATCGAATGAATGCTTTCTGGACTCTCTCGATGGAAAGCGAATAAATGGCCTCGGACGGAGACCAAATAGCAGAACAGTACTTTAAAGAACTTCTGACAAAACTATTGTACAGTAGGCGTGCGGAAAGGGGATTATGGAAATATCTTTACATGTACGGCGTACACACCCAAGCCGCTTAAAAGAATCACCTGTTGTAAGAACGATTTAACCCAACCTAATGCAGGCCACAGACGCTACGGTACTATGGCATATATGCATCGCAAACGTAATTTTAAATTGCAATAAATACGCGTAGTAAAAAAGAGTCGAGACATCTTAGGACCCCAACGAGCTCCATGTGTGTGAACGCGTCGCTTCGGCTCGAGTCGCCTGTTGTAAGTTCTCTTGAATGCCTGCGATACACACTTCAGCTATAGCTTTAGCACGGGCTGAAGAAACGGAATATTTGTATATGACACGAGACTCGTACAATCTCTTGCCACGTAGCACACGATTTAACACGACTTGAAGAAACCGGCCTCTATCTACATTTGTTAATTACCCTATACAATTATTAGGCTGGTCGCACAAGAACCGAAAATTCTAATACTAAAATGTGTCTATGTTTTGATTTATGCTGATTTATTTACAGAAAATGGTGACATCATGCTCTTATATATTTCTATTTAGAACCATAGACACATTCTAAATTTACAGTCCTTGTGCGCTCAGCCTTATAATTTAAGAACAGTTACAACAAATGATTTGTCATATAAAAAAATCATTAATTCCCCATAAAACCGGACGATTCGGAATCAGGGAAAGCTGACCCCCAGTTTTATAGCCGCGATTAGGCCGTGCAAAATGGGGAATTGAAGATGGCATAAAAAAGTGGCGGCGACAGAAGCGGCCATTTTGACGGCGACATGGAAAGGGCGGGAAAGTGAGCCCTCGCGAAATGGCGACGTCACCGCCACTCCCATATAAATCATAACCGGCCCTAAAATACTATTCCATCCACACAATTATCAAACGGCAGTTTATTGAAAAGAAGACTATTTACTTTAATAATCAATTTAGCTGAATGTAATGGTTGACATTTTTGCACATGTTCACAGTGTTTTGTATTCAGTGTGTTGCATTTTAAGCTTGGAGCACATTTTTACCGCATACTTTTAATTTGTGTCGTCCACAGGGTTGTCTCTATTCAATAATAAAATTAGCAACTGATCGTGCTTTATTTGGTTATTTGGCGAACGTAACCGTAAAGTTGCTATACTGCTTGTCGGTTTTTTCTTGGTTATTCTCAAGGATAGCAACATTTTTACAATTTTTACGATGTAAGTTTACGGCGACGTACGTGTAGGAAACTATTACTTAAGTACAGTGATCTTTGGTGCACATTTTGAACGTATATTTTTAAAACCACCAATTAGACAACATACATACTTAAGTTTTACATACAAATAGAATGTTTCATCGGGTAAATTTGCTTACTAAACGACCGTGATTGGTTTCACTAAACTAATATCAAAGTTATACATTTGTAATGCGAAATTCCTTCTCCTTTATTATGTAGTTGTTGTTAAATTGAAAGCTAAATTGAACGCATCAAACATTTAGGGTCGGTTTCATCAACGCGTGTTAAATCGTGTGCTACGTGGCAAGAGATTGTACGAATCTCGTGACATATACAAATATTACGTTTCTTGAAATGATACTAAAGCTATATCATGTTTGTATTCAAGAGAACTTGCATACAGGCGACTTGAGCCGGAGCGGCGAGTTCTGGAATTGACAGCTAGTAGCACGAGCTACATCTTGAGAAACGCATTTTGCGCGTAAAT
>JAGTTH010002888.1:0-20888 GCA_022606485.1 Agraylea sexmaculata | reverse complement strand
CAAGACACAAATAGTAAACTTTTTTTTTCCTATTAATCTTTACATACATATATTATATATTGAAAGGGTCGTTTTAGCATGTTTGAAAGGATATGCATTTCATATTTATCTCTATAGAAGCATTTATTAACGACATATATTGTCCCTTATAGGACCCTTTTACTAAATACAATTAAACGAAAATAATTAAAAGTCTTTTCATAAAATAATATTTTGTGGTCGGTGTACTGTGTGATAAAGAGCTTTTCATCGACATTTTGTATACGAAAAGGGTTTTTCAAAGAATGTTAAGCATATTTTGGGTGTAAAAGGTTAGATATCTCTATGAATTCATCGCTTTTTATGACCTCGATGCCCTATTTTCTTCATGAATACTATTACAAGAATGGGGTTGAGTATACTCAAGTCGGAAGAATGTCTTGGACCTGTTGAAATTAAATTTCATTATTATAAGACTAAGTGTATGTAAATCGAAAAATGCACTCATGGAAAATGAATACTAGGCGATAATTCAAGTAGAATATAACAACTATATAAAAAAACCCTTAAGCGTGGCACAGACATGAGTAATCAATTGTGCTTCTCGTATCTATCGCAATGACAGAAATGTAGACAGACACAAGGTGGAGAATATATCGAATAATTTGATTGTGTAAAGTCTCGTTTAAGACGTTTGTGAAATTTTTTGATAGAAATTTGATTACGAAAATTTTTTATATGTTTCATAAAGACAGTCATAGTCGTCATAGAAACTGTTAATAAGGTTGACAAAATTTGTGAAATTTATTTGAAGAAAATGCACTATTTTACAAACATATTTATCAGATAAATGGGATTTTCTACGGGCGTCTTAATTTGATTTTATTTAATTTTTCCATTAATTTTATTATGAAAAAATATCGCGTTGTAGAGTTTATTTATTTCAAATTGACGCATTGTTGCTTTTACATATACGTTTCAAATTAAAAAAAAACATTGTAATAGAAGAGTGATATTCATAAATTTAAAGAAAAAATGGTAAAAAAATTTGTTAAAATAATTTGACTCTAAAGCCGAATGGAAAAACGGCATTAGGGATATTTTTTTAACAATGACTACTTAAAATTATGATAAAATCAATAACTTACTACATGACTACATTACTAATATATTTAAATTTAATTCAAATAAGTTATAACCAATCAAATCTTGCGATGAATGTTAAAAAAGCGCCTCCACCGGTTTTGAATTATGTATGGAACAATTGCGTAGTCAAATAATTTAAATCTACATGAAAAATAACGTGTTTTACTTATAATAGAATAGCAACCAAAAATATTCTTAATAGGAATTTATCTACGTTTATTCAAGTCCAAATTTAATGGTATAAAAGTCCTTTGTACATATATACATATATATAAGAAGTAAGCAGCTTAAATCTTATTTTCAATATTGTATCCTTTTTTCGCATGGTAATAGTATTAGAGCGATGTTGTTGAATAGCCGTGTTAAAATGAAAAATTCCCCAACGACAAAACCAAAAAGAACTCATTCATACATAATTCAACCGCCTGAAAATTATTTTTTGGTCTCTTTGTAGAGAACAGATGCTACTATTTGTAACACGGGATATCACTACATATGCCACTTTGTCAGCCGAACCATTTATTTGTTAGGTTTAATGGCCAAACTGGAACACAAACTTACAACCCATCACTTATTTAACAAGATAACTAGGCCCGGTTTATTTATTGAACTCTTTCTACAGCCTGTCTTCTATATTTATGGAGTTTACTTAAAGAAAACCATGCGAGACCTTCGCATTGTCTGTATAAACCAACGAATTCATTCAATTAGAATAATAATGGTATTAAAATATTATTATCTATTTTAATAAAAAAACTTTTTAAAAACAATGCAAACAAAGTATGAAAAAAATACAGTGTAACAGTATAAATATTTTACAACAAAAAATATGTTACACAGTAATTTTAGTACAAAGTCTGAGTACTTTCGACTACTAACTTGTGGTCATCTTCACTTAATTATAAATAACATTTTCCTTTAAATTATGGAATTTCACCAAATCAACAAGAAAAAAAAAACTCATAGAATTACAAAAAACAGAGAAATATATCAAATAAAGTGAAAGAGGCATAATTTGATTATAGGCTAATAAAATATGATTATTTATTTCCTGAAAACGTCGTCTTTTTTATTTAAATGAAGTAATATTATGCAAGTAGACCTTCACTGATTTTTATAAACAATTTATATGAAGTAAACTTAATATATTCATGTTTGTAGAGCAAATCTCATAAATTAAACATACTAAGACGATATCAAATTTTTTGAAAGCTTGACATTTTTTCTAAAACCATAAGAAATAAAAAGTGCTATTTTTATTGTAAAAATTGTCATTGATAGTTTTAATAAAAATTATGGAATATGTAGCTGTATTAAACAATATTTTTGTTTAAAATTATATAATTAAAGATGAGTTGAAATAACGACCAAAGAGGAAACGTCTATTTTTTTGTCGACTAAACATTGTAAAATAATAGTAATTTTTGAGAGAAATTTATTGGATTTTAATCAAATCTGATACAACCTCTGAATGTTAATGTTTGTCTATATTATGCTTTTTACAAATAATCAAATTTCTTATAATAAATTTAATTGATGATGTGTTCAAATTCTCCGGGTTTCAAAAGCAGTACATATTTCACTTTCTGACCAATCCACTACTGACAATTTTGATTTATGCTAACGTTTCTTTTTTTGTGGCCAGCTTGATATTCAAGACGTCATGAATACGTGACTTGTACAATCTCAAAGGAATACATGTAACATGTACAAGTGTATCGAGAGATTACTAAATCAACACCATTACTCCAAATCGAAGCCTTTGTGAACTCTATTGGACTTTTTACAAATCACACTACTACAAGATTTATATGAAATCCTAAAGTGTGTTTACTCTAACCGAGTAAGATTAAATTGAAAAAATAACTGATAGGATTGTGTTGAACATAGTAATATTTTCCGGTGATCGTTTTAAACGTGACTGTAAATAAAGCTAAAACTGAAATCAATATTACATATTGTGAAAAGCGATTCCTATACAATTGTATGGCGAGTGTCCGACATCACGTACTTGAAAACCTTCTAAAGGATGTCACATTTTATATTTTGTACGAATATTTCATCACAAATGGATATGCTTTAAGTCTTTTTACCCCAGAAATATATTAAATATTTTTATATACTTTCGGAAAGTGCGTATGTTCGTTTTCGTCGAATGGAAAATTTAGGTTGTCGGAATCTATAAAACAATTTTTTTCCAAGTTTACGAAAATAATATAATTAAAAGTCATTCATTCATTTATATTTATTATTTTTCAATATTTTTATCAATGAATTTGCACTTGAGTATTAATAATTTTTTTTAATCTAATCCATCAAAAGAGTTGACATTTTCTTATGCTTTATAATAAAATTAAAATTGTACTGAACTGATAGAAAATATATTATTTATGAAAATAATATTTTTTTCTTATTTCATTATAGTCACCACTATATTATCAAAATATTGCCAGACCAGCAAATGTTTTAAAAAAACAAAATAAACATTATCAAAACATGATAAAAATATGGAATGATGCTCATCATATTTTCAATTATTTCTTTGTAAGTGTCCTTTATTCAAAATGAGATTCAATTTTTGTGCACAAATCAAATTACTCTTGACAAAACTTTTTTGATTGATTACGTGCACTCAATCTTAGTCCTAAACGGTTTTGTGATTTTCATTTCTTCTCCGCAAAATCAATAATCTACGGACCAGTAATCCCAATTAATATTATTGTTTATCAAACTGTTATCTTGGTGAGTGCAAAAGCTCTTTAAATTTTAAAAATAAAGAATAAAAAACATTTCCTTTATTTTAAATAATATACATATTTTAATAATTCTACTTCTTTTGTCTTTGTTATAATATAAGATAAGGAAGTTATCCTGCCCTACCCTGTACAAGTTGATTAATGGTCATATTTTTGAGGTTTTATAGTCTGAAATCGAATCGATAGAACAATACCACATGAATAAATACGATTTAATTTTAAATAAAATTACTAATAATATTCGCAAGATTTTAGTCTTAAAAAAATGGATTTTAATAATGATTTTCCAATAAACAAAGATAATATATTTAACATTTCATTATTAAAAATCCATAAAAAAAGTATCAGTGTCAATATCTAGTTATATCTTAGGTCAATAATCTCTGTTTTATTGTTTGGTATAATCAGCATTATTTTGTTGGTCATTTTGACAGATTTCTCTTGTCGTTTGTCGAGACGTTGAATATAATAATAATCCATACAATTTTTTTGTTCAACGTAAACTCTACAAGGGTGGAATAGAAATGAAAGAGCAGTAAAATAATTTCAGTCGTGCAATTGACCATTGAACTTATTTATTTTGTATTGTATAAATTAAAAAGAGGACCATTACAAATACATGAGGTGATACTTTGTATGATCAATACAAAGTTTTTGTACGGTGACGAGATTATGCATGAAGTGACCTGAATACTGAATACAGTGTTGTCACGTATGAAATACACCAACAAGGGACTATTATATAATATATAAAATGTAATTTAGCCTTATTCTCGTCATTAGAACCCTTTCTCATATATTGCGGGTCTGGTCTACTGATTTATGACAGACAAGTACAGGAGATCCATCACCTTAATACAATTTTTCACCTGTATATTCATCATGTGTAGCAAATAAATGCATTGATTTAAATATACACACACATGAATTAATTTCAAATGATGATGCACTTTGGCATAAAGGGTTAATTTGCATTTAAATTGACTGCCAATATTTGGTTGATTACTCTGAGAAGATCTGAATTAATATATAATTATGTTGAAATATCAACCATGTAGAATCTTCAACGAAGAAGTAAATACATTCCTTATCAGGAGAAGCGATAAAAGGGCTGCCGATAAACGAATTGCATATAAATGAGACAATAAAAGCTTCGTTCAAGTATGTTGAATAATCTCAAACTTTTGATGTATTTTTTTATATATTATTTACAGCCATGGTTAAAGTCTATTTCTTGTTAATTTTAACCTATACGTTGCTTTTTGCTAACAACGGAAACTTTCCCATAACTACAACAGCCTATTTCCCTGTCCTAATGAGAAAAAGCCTCGTGTGGGAAATTTCCTCTTCTCAGAAAATATTTTTTTATACCCAAAAACATAAAAGCATTATGAGAAAACCCCCTTCAAGTAATAATTATTAAACAACCTACACACTCTTTTTATTATGTCTGAATATAATTTTGAAAAATCCCCGAATATTTCAATGTCAAATTTAATGATGCTTAAGGATAACAAAGTCATACGATATGCTTGAAAAATATTTTTAATGATCATTTTAAAAGCTTAGTGTTTGTCTCGAATCTTCAATAAGTATAATATTATTTTCTTCAAACGAAAGAGCAAATTCGAGAATTAGAAATATTCTAGCGGCTTGAAGGGAATAACATGTCTTTTATATTTTATTTTTGAGACGACCAACAAGCTCTTTGATATTTTTCTTTTTTATTATATTAAATATTATTATGAAAAATATCTTCCTCTCGTGAAAAGATTCCAATCTTTAAATTGATATAAGAAACTCACGACTCGACATATCTTATATTTTTTTACATACATATTTAAAAAAGTGCTATGAAATCATCCGAAATATATTGTTTTAAATTTTCAATCATTATTATTACACTACCCAAGGGTTTTTGAGAATATTTACACAAATTTTGTTTCTTTGGGACAAATTAATTGTTAATTCATTGTTTGACGGTGATCTTAACTTTAGTAGTTACACAGGTCACCGACTTAATAATCAGTATTTACCTTACAATACTGAAAATCAGAGTAAACCTGGATCAAGATAATCGATCAGGATTTTATTTATATTATTCCCGATCTCCCAGCCTTCATAACTGATCAAATCATTTTTTTCTGCAAATATCATTTTTTACGAGTTGAATTTCCATGGCATATTCATCCAAACACATCACTTTATAAAACAGTATTGAGCATGAAAGGTTCTTGAAATCTTTTTTTCAGAGCACGAAGCTGAAACACTCCTGGAACCACAATCTTGAGGGGCAGGTGCTACTTCGGGATCGTCTCTTACATTTTGATTAACACAAATGCCTTTTTCTCTTGTATTTATTCAGGCCACCGCCTTTGCAATTGAATAATTTAAATTTACCTAGCTCTTAAGCCTCCACTTGACTAAACTTTTAAAACGTTCATCTTGAAAATTGATATAAATATTTCCATACTACTACTCTGTTTAAAACGTTTGACATTCGGAACCTTGAGTATTTCTTTAACAAATCATTTCAATTTAATTTATTTAATAGCAACTACTGTAAAATATATTTTATCAACTCAATTCTAGAAAATCTGATGTTCTGAAGAAGTCTACAACTATTAGGGTACCCAAAAACTCAAAATAACGTGCTTAAAGTTTATTGTAAAAATAAATAATTGACGGTGTGAATGAAATAAGGTCGTATACTGAAATTTTCAATTACAAGTAAACCGAATATAATTTTCTTTCCTTTAATATGATAAGGTAAATTATAAAAACATATATCTAACATTCATATCCAAATGTTTTTTACACAGTCAGTCATTTTATCAAAACTGGCGTTCTTTTATCCGCCCTAATTCCAGCGAATTTTTGTAGGGCTCTTAAGTAGAATTCTTAATTTTTTTCATATTTTATTTTTTGTAGAGATTTACCATTGTGTTAAATTATAACTATTGCATGAAAATCACATCCAAATAATAAAAAATATGTTACAATATTAACCATTTTACATATGTACATGTGTTTTTAGTTCCAATCTTTCTCTTATTGGAGATTTTTTTTCAATTGGTTAAAAAACATTATATTAATATAATAAGCTGATTTTTAATATGGTCAGAAACATTTGAATTGACCGTTTATTTCGGGAACAACGTTAATATATTACCAAATTATACATGCAATTCTTATGTAAGGGTCACAGTAATAAGTTAGTTCTTATTATTTTTGTTTACGGTTAGTGAACTTGAGTAAAGTAAGCAAAGCAAAAGTTACGCATCATTAACTACGTTAAGTTGGTTCGTCCAGGTTCTTGTGGTCGTTTTATAAGAATTTCCGAGAGACAATATAGTCTGGTTGTTTCAAAGATATGATTAATAGATAATTTGACCTAACAACATACACTAATAAAAACTACCCACTTATATAAAAATACAAGAGCTTAATATTTTTATTTTGGAAACGATTTTCTCTGTAATTTGAAATGAAATTCAATTTCATGTTTACGAAGACCGCAATATTCAGATTTGAAAGAAAAATATTCCTGTGATGTTTCAGATAATTTCGTCTCCCCCCCCGATTACAGTATTTTCCTTAAAAACTGATTTCATGGGAGAACAAAGAGCAAAGGTGGTCTTTATAATAAATTCATAACAAGATGGAGGCTGACTTTTACTGAATAAAACACAATTTATTTATTCGATGTGAAATTTTAAAGCGATAACGCACCGCGTAATGGAAACCCATTCTTCAACCATCAAAGTGACGCCTTTCAAATTATTATATTTATAAAAATATTTTTTATTATATTTTTAATATTTGACTTTGTTTGTATGAATTAATTTTTAATTTAACCTGTTGGGACAACTTAAGTTACGACTTAATAATTGCTCTCTATACAGGTATATCCCGATCGATCGACTTGATCCCAGTTTACTCTGATTTCCTGTATTGTAAGGTAAATACTGATTATTAAGTCGGTGACCTGTGTAACTAGTAATATTTAAGATCACCAACAGACAATAAATTATCACGTTGTAATTTACAAAAAAAAAAACAAAATTTGTTAAAACCTTCTCAAAAGGCTCCTCGGGGCGTATATAAAAAATAAATACAATAAATTAGAAGACCATTAAGGTGCAACCTCTAATAATGTTCTAAAATCGATACCACCGATATATTAGCTGGCCATACAACTGGATGAAGCAATATTATATTAGCAATATAAATATTAAGATGGTGGACCAAGTAGACGAGTATGACTGAGGCAACACTAATTGTTTAAGTGCGCTAAATAAATTATTGATAGAGGTGTACATCGTTCTTTAAAGACTATTTTTCAAACACTGTTAATCACCTTGATTGCAGTGTTGCCTCACTCAAACTCTTCTGCTTGGCCCGCCATCTTAATATTTATACGTCTAGTTGTGTGACCTGCTAAAATATCGATGATATCGCATCGATAAGTGACAAAATATTTATGAAAAACTCGTTATGAGTAACACTTAAAAAATTTCTAAAATGATTTTACGCTTCCTTATTTAGTCTCTTTTATAGCTGTCTCCTTGTAACTTTTTCTTTGAGGATATTTTTGCAGGGATTATTAAACCCTTTTCCACGTCACTCATTATACGAAATGTCGCTCATCAGAGGACCAAGTTTTTTCATCATAATTTTATTAGTAGAGTAATATTTTTTGGTAAGTAAGTAAATATTTCACAGTAATCAAATAGAATCTTATATTTTAATTTGTAATATATTTGTGATATATTTCCTGTGTGTTTAAATGGGAAGCTCCATACAAATGTTTGAGTTGTGTCAAGAAGAAGGCTGCAAAAGGATGTTAGAAAATGGCCGTTCCAACAATTCATGTCGATGCTACTAACTTTAAATGTCAAGCCGCTTTCATAATATCATTGAAAATATCATTATATGACAACCCATTCGGGAATCACTGTTATATTTAAGGGGAAACATTCTGAGATGGTTCAGTTTTACGATATTGCATCAGAGTTTATTACAAAACGGACGATATCGTTAAAGGGATGTGATTTAATTTTAACGATGACGTAACACAATCGATTAATTGAAATATGAAACAAAAGTTGAATAAGCATTGAAATTAATTATTTATTTATTTTTATATACCCCAAGGGGCTTTTTGAAGTGTTAATTCCTTGTCTGTCGGTGATCTTAACTATTTTTAGTTACACAGGTCACCGACTTAATAATCAGTATTTTACCTGACAATACAGGAAATCAGGGTAAACCTGGAACAAGACGGTCGAACGGGATTTTATTAATATGATTCTCGATCTCCCAGTCGAAATAACCGATCAAAATATTATTTTTTGACTTGAGTGGGATCGGAACCCATGATGATGATTTTAATCAAGTAATACTTATTAACAGAACATAAATCGTTTGAAATATAATAAAAAAAACATACTGATTTTAAAACCATCAATTGCTACAATATAACACTATTCTGGTTTCCACGAAAATAGTTAAATGTTATTTATACAACTTAATAATTATTAAATAATTAAACTAAATTTCTACCAAAACGCCCACATTTTATTAATTTTACCCACTACAGTTGGGTTCTTATTTTTTTATATTAAAAATAACTAATCTACAAAAAGTTCACATGTTTTAAATGAACAAAATTGTTTATTTAGATGATTACTTGTCATGTGAGAGAATTAAATTATTTAACATTGCATTTCCACACTTTTTAATTTTATTTTATAAGAGTATATTTTTCTTCGGAAGTTATTATACCGTTTTCTTTTCGTCTGATTTTTTTTCTCGTTATTAATGATTCCACTGTGTGTATAGTGTATTTTATTTTGATTATATTTTTATTTAATTTAAATAAATAAATTATATATAGTAATAGATATAAACCCGAGTTACAAAAAAAATACTAATAATGAAAATGAAATGTTGACGATCTTTCATTCTTCTGAATGTCCGTTGGCATATTTTTACGGTGATGACTTACTCGACAATCGAGTTATCGCGGACCTTAACAGTTCGCATTATTAAATTTCACTCGCTTATGAATGAACCAGAATAAATAAATAAATCTGACCTAGTAAAAAAGCAAATAGAGCTTTACGAGATGAACGTGCGAATGGGTCGTACTCGTACCCTGAATCCATTACGTGTTGCTTAAGAACCCTCAAATGAGATGAAGAAGCCAAGAAGAGGGGACTTTGTCATATATTTTTATATCCTTGTCGCTTCTACACCATTCCTTAAGGATATCACAATTATGATTATACTCCATTCAATATCATAATCTGAAAATTTCTGTACAAAAAAAATAATTGATATTTTATCATTTAAAATTGTATTATCAACCCGATTATATCCAAATATTGTAAACGCCCTTTATTGAAACTAGAACATGATAAATTTGATGCCCAATTTTTTTTATAAATAAATGTAACCAATACCAAAATATGTTAAGGATAAGCACTGTATTTAGATAGAATATTTCAATTAAATCAACGACTTTTCTTTGAACTAATAATAATAATACACTGTCATAATATACTAATAGCCGTTGCTTTCTGGATAACCAAATTGTGTATTTTTTTTTTCAATTTTCTTTTCAAAAGCAAATATAATTGTATTGCGATTTGCTACTCTTTAAATAACGGTTGGGGCAAAAGTCCCGCTACCATTTATATTCTGCGCCATCTTGGTTATGTGACGTTTAGATCATTTTCACTTTAAGCATTGTGTTGTGTAGACGCCCCAATTTCATAATCAAATAATTATTTTTAATAAATATCGTCACCTCTTCTGACCTTTCTTGTGCCGTATATTTATACTTATTACTGCATGTAAATAATACACTTTAAGATTATTATTTCAGTTCAATATTCACAATTATTTTACATATGTATATAAGTATTATGATGTAAATTAGGCTACTTAATTCTCGAGTCATTCTTCCATTTTTGCAATTGGTTTGTATAATAACGATTTGACAAAAACGACCAAATATTATGAAAAAAAGAACGTATTTTATTTGATATTTTAATGTTTAATTACATGATTTAATCAATTATTATATACCATTGCCAAATAATTAAATATATATCAGATAAATTATTTTCATATTAACAATCGATTGCAAATTTGCATAACTATATTTTTATTGAGCTTTCATTTCTGTGTACGTACATTTATAACAAAATACGTCCTTTGCTGTCCTTTTTAATATTTTTAATATATCTCATCTAAATAATATTGATTACTCATATACTCAATATACATATTCTATAGATTTGAAGGATTGTTTATGTGGGTTTCATCCATTTATCATAACAGATTAACTTTGACCACAAAGGTTTGTCTTGTGTAAGGCTTAAGTTTAAGGTGTGGTCATTTACATGTTGCCTTGCAATCCTTCAGACCCTTCGACTAAAAGTTTGTAAATACAACCCCTATTTACCAAGACGAGCATATTCAAGTAAATCGATGTGCTATTAACACAAAAACGTATCTATCAATTTATAATATGAGCTAATGAGGCATATCAATAATGAATGAAAGCCAAACGCATATGTTTTTGCAACCAAATAGTTATAATATAATGCAACAAACTGAAGGATTTCTTTGAATACTGTTATAGAAAGCCATACAAACCTTCTTCCGAAAAAGCTTAACGTAAGACCCCTCAGTAACCTGAAATGTAGATAAAAAATAATACACATAATCATGTAAAAAGCTTCCGGAATCGCTTCTTTCATAGTCAGAAACGTAAAATAATCGGGGAAAAAATCTTTCTTGTAGTGAAAGAGGCTTTGTCCAGCGTAGGCCGTAAAGCAAAGGACATTCATGAGTCGTAAAGAAGATTTTTGCTCTTTTTACCGGAATGCCGCATGAAAAGGGGTAAGCTATAGAATTTATCAAAAATCTCTAGACATTCAAGACAAATCATAAATCGGACATCCTCGATATCATCTCCATTTGTTAAAGAAAAAAAGACATTATTAATAAATTGTTCTTGATTGTTTATTTCATTTAAAAATTGTACACATTTATTTGTTTAAAAGAATAGGTATAGTAAATCAATCCTATGTATGTAATGAATGTCCATTCGCCTTTGATAAATGTCCCACAAATTCCTATTGTAAAATTAATAGGGCGTAAACTCGAGGACAACACATCCCTTCATAAAATTCACATCAAAAACATTAAATAAATATTATGATTGTGCGACATAAAATTATAAATAATATGAATGAAGACATGAGTTAGTCCTTTACAAAAATTAACAACATTTGTAATATTATTTTGTTATAAATTATGAATGAATCCAAACATTGAATAAAAAAATGCCACCGGCAAATAACTGTTCTTAATAGGTTTATTTTATTTCTCCAATTAAATGTACTGAATTAAATATTTTAATGAATTTCACATTGATTTATTGACATTTGTGGTTTAAAATGGAGTTGGCTTCGTATCGTGGGAACAATAAATTTATATCGATTTCGTACGTGCGAGGATTTATTTTAATCTCAAAAAGACACATTTACGACTCCTTTCCAATATTTTATAATATAAAATACAATATCTTTACTGACTTACTACCATCAATCTATACTTTAATGTACTAAACCGCCAGTTCATACCATATAAAATTCAAAATATTAAAAGGTGTGCTCTGATAAATATCAGATTTCATTTTTTATGTTATGTATACTAAACGACTAGTGAAAAGTGTTTTCAAAAGTTTTAACATTGAATTTATTATTTTCATTTTCGGTGTATTTTTATAAAAAACAATAATAAATGATAATTAATGAATGAAATTGCCCAAACCACCGTAATACCTCTAAAATCCCGCTCTAGGAAAAAAATGATTTGATCGGTTATTACGACTAGGAGATCGGGAATAATATTAATAAAAACCCAATCTATCGTCTCGATCTAGATTTACTTTGATTTCCTGTATTGTAAATTAAATACTGATTATTAATTCGGTGATCAGTGTAACATGTAATTGTTAAAATCACTGACTAACTATGAATTAACACGTTATTATGTCTATAAATATAAAAACCTTCCTGAAAAATCTATTGGGGCGTATATAAATATTATAAATAAATTTAATATATAAATCGCGTTTTTTTAGAATCATTTTTTTATACAAAACTTAAATATTTGAACTATTAAAAATTGAGATCACCGAAAGACAATAAATTAACACGTTTTTGTGTCTAAAAAAAACCAAAATAAGCAAAAAAGAGTATAAATTAGACCTTAGTACATGTGTACCTGAAACTTTTCTTGAAAAATTTAGAAGACTAATTAAACTAAAGAATTTTAAAAAATGATTTTATTGCTCAAATATTTTATGGGTTGTATTAAAATAATATTTAAAAAACTTATATATATAGACAGGAAAAAAATTGAAAAAATTGGAATAACATGTTGAAAAAAAAAATAAATAGACAATTTTATATTTGACTATTTGATAAGCTCACATCTTGAATTAAACTTTAAAATATAACATTAACTCTATACTATTATATTATAGCTATAACATATATAAACCACTGCCCCATTAGTAATGTCACGTAAGCCCATTTAAAATATATTGTGTTACGTGTTAAAAATTATACCATATGTAAAATTTATGTGACCACGCTTTACATTGAGGTCTTCTAAATCCATATAATTCGTTTCGATTCCAATCGATACAAATGAATAATTTTAACCTTGTTGTAAGTGGGCTACTTTGTTTACAAAATAGGGTATATTGTGAGTGTCTTCCAGGTAACAAAGTGAAAGGTTTATTTGGTCATGGTTCTATTTATATACTAAATCCCTAATATGTCCATCGAATTGAAAACTCGAGCCTCTAATCTGCATTTATTCACTGAATACTTGATACATATCTAAACCGTTTTTTCTACCTATATTGAGAGCTTTGACTTCCCCTTCACTATGCAGCATTTTATTTTTATCATCACAAAGAAATTTTTTGAACCACTGATTAATATTATTTTTTTAATGTAGGCAAATTGGTACTTGTGTTTATTTTTCAATATCGTAGAGTTGATATTTTATTGATGAGATGTTTCATTTAAAAAATTTAAAATCAATTATACGTAATTTGTATATTCTACCGTTTATTTCTTATAAAAGTATCAATTGTAATATTTTCGCCTTCAGAAAAATGTTAATTTCAAAAATAAAATTAAAAATTAAATTAAAATAAATAATTCATTCAATATTTTAAAGTTAACATGTTAATTTTAAAATGGGTAAACTTCATATGGAAGTAAATAGCAAATTTTGATTCAAAAGAATATGTACATGTTTCTGCATTTATTCGATTTATTTTGAATATACAGGGTGGACTTAAACTAACTGAGAATATTTAATAATAATAATAAAATAAAAAAATATATTAATTAAAAATTAAAAAATAATTGATAATATTAATAGTGATTTTGGAGTCGAGTTTGGGCCACTATTTTTTATAATAAATATCTGTTTCTCTAAAGTACTCAGTAGTGACTGTTACGTGTATATTGTGTCCGTTATACGTAATTAATATTATTAATTATTTTCTAATATTAATTAATAAAAAAAAACGAATATTCTTATTATTTCAATACCCCACCACCCCCTAAAATATTCATGAAATAAAAAATAATATGCTAAAAAATAGTACAACGCGTCCTTATATCTAAATTCTTTTTATCCAAATCATCCAATACACATGTATGTATATTGTAAATTTCGTTTAAGCTCAAGTACTTTTTTTCCAACACACAAATAATATTATCGTGTTTGAGTGGTGGAAAAATTGCCATGAAAAGATTGTGTTTGTGTAAATACACCGACAGAAAGTATTAAGGGGAAAACTTTCACCAGGATCAAACACGCACAAAAGATGTCAAAATCATGTATAACCTCACTTCAAAGCAATTTTATTTTATTTTAAATAAAAACTAGTAATCAAATAATATATGAAACTTTGACGATACCCTATTTGCATAAGTTTACCTGAGAATCCCATTGATATAATCTTTAACATCAGATTTAAGCAATTAATTTACATAATACTAAATAGACAATTAGTCCTATACAACAATATGTTTATACGCTTTAAGCCGTAAAAACTTTTCTGATTCGGCTTCTTCAAGTAATCAAATCATCCGTCATTAAAGAAAACTCTGTGGGAAAAATTCTACCACAAATCATCCGTTTATTGCTTATGGTCTCGGGGGAAATCAACCTCATCTTAAAAAACATTGATTATTCATAAATTTACACTTTCATAGTGGATAATCGTTTAAAATGGAATATTGACAAATCAAATTTTTGTTTGTTATGTTTTTTGAATGCTTTCATAGAGGATTTTTTTCGCACTGTCAGCGTGATCTTTATTTTTTTTTAATTTTGGTGAAACACGCTGCTCTCCCTAACAATATTATTTGATTACCTGGTCTTCCATAAAAAACAAGTAATTAATTTAAAGCATCCAGTGGAAACGGGTTGACATCCTCTATTCATACTGAAAAAAACATTCCAATTAGTAAATATTTGGTTCGTTTTTCAACAGTAATATTATTTAGTTGCGTTGATTTTACAGGAAGGTTAACCCTTGCAAATAAAATTTCAGCATCACTGCTCTCCTGAAATTCAGATTCAATTAAAGCTGGAAAAATATTTAAAGTGCTCTGTTAATTAAATTTGATATTTTAAGATAGAAAATCAAACAATATTTAATATTTTTTTTAATAATAAATTCTATTTGTATAGAATTATCACAAATTCTAAAAGGCATTTATAAATTTTAATATTATGAAGACCTTACATGCGTCAAAATAGCAGTTGTGAAAAGAATTTTTCAATGATAAATTATTTTGAAAATGTTTTGGACATTTAATATATATTTTATATTTAAATATTATTTTATCGACAAACTCTCTCTCAATTTTTCAGATACACATATACAAAGTGTTAATTTAAACTGTTTTATGCTTATTTTAGTTTTTTAGTCTTAACAACGTGTTAATTAATTGTCTCTTGATAATCTTAACTATTACTAGTTACCGACTTAATAGTCAGCACTTACCTTACAATACAGGAAATCAGAGTAAACCTGGATTAAGTCTATAGATCGGGATTTTATTAATATTATTCCCGAAGTCCCGAGTCGTAATATTTTTTTTACTATTTGTAGCCACACTATGTGTCTTTTCAATGAAATATTGTCTCCTTAATTAAGTTTTTAATATAACTACTATACGTTACTATGTTAGTATTTCAAATATAAATCAACCAAGAAAATGGTTAACATTCAAGTTTATCTGAATCTGAAATTTGTTTTATTACTCTTAAATGAATTAAACAACACAATGAGCAAAAGATAATAATGAATGTTTTCTTATATAAAACGAACAATTTAACTTCCGTTTGACATTTTAATTGCTCATTCGAATGAACGATTTGTCCATTAACGAAAACAATCGGATTTAACAAACCGTTCGTTAACCGAAAATTCAGTTAACTGAACCGATTATTGGAATTGGATATTAGATAACTCCGATGAATTTACATAACAATTACTCAACGATAAATTGACCAATTTAATTATATATCGTTGGTTGTAATATATTAAATTACGACTGGTGAGATATAATCAAAGTTTATATTGTAATGTTATTTTCGCCTCGTTGAATTCACAATTTCAATTGAATTAAACGTATGAAAGCGATATTGTAATTATTTCGTGTTAAAATAATCTTCTGCTTCTTCAAGCGATTAATAACAATTCTCTTTAAAATATAACAGGAGCTTTTCAACCATTTTTTATATACTTTAAAAATATTTTTAAATCCTTCATATAAAAATATTTGAATAGCGGCGAAAAAGCAATTAATGTTTTATTTTTCATCAGACTAGTCTCGTGCTTTAACTAAAAACTGAATACGACTAGATTTGTATGAATTTGCGTGTTGGAAAAAGTCTTTTGCGTGTCATTTTATTTTTATCAAACGATAAAACCACAACTGATATAGAAAACAGTATAATATTGTTGTATATTATGCTTGGATTAAATGGAGATTTTTTTACCCTAAAACAGATCAAATAAAAGTTTTCCGCGTATTGAAACGTGACTGAGCATGATTGAAAATATGGAAAGTATCTGAAATTGCTTCATGTATATAAATTATTTTTAATTAAAATCATTTGCTTTAGAGACAATATACAGTCACATATGTTAATATTAAATACCTTATAATCAAATCACTCTCTTTGTATGTAAAACAATATTTTCCAAATAAGGTGATTTCACAATTATACAAAGTAGTCGGCTATAAAGTTAATCAAAAACTAGGTTTCTATCTTTCTATCGAGAAAGTTTAGATTAAACTCACAACTAAAATGTATTCCCCATTAATTCTAGCAAACATAGTTTTCATACTAACATCCAGTTTATTTTTTATTAATAAAAGTTTTATATAAATGTAAATATATCATGCCAATGTATAACATTATTTAATCGAAAATTTGAATGAAAAATTTTAAATATGGCGTTTTTAAATTGCAAATATTCCAAGAGCAAAACTATTGAAGTATTTCAATATTGTTTTCATTTATTTCCTATTTTTAGAAAAGCATGTCAAACACCAAATGAGTTGAATTTTTCCTTTCGAACATGTAAAAAAAAACCCTCAACTCTGGGGATTGTTTCGCACCTGAAATTGAAAATACGATATTTCCAACAATACAACTCTCATCAGTTTTTTAAAATCGAATAATAATAAATCCTATGTTCGTTTCGTACTTGCAATCTAACCTTGTTCTTGTTTATCTACTGCATTTTAAATTGTATTTATTTAATATGTATATATGCAGTTTTATCCGTAAATGATTTTTACTAATTGTAATTGTATTAGTTGAATCAAAAAAGGATATAATATGAAAACTCGTGGTCACATTACAATAAAAATTAATATGGGGTATTATTTGAATGAACCATTTAAACCAAAATATTTATTGTAATTCTCTTCTTGAGTAATATCAATTTGTTGATCCTTTTCTGCGTTACTATTAGTTTTTTTATATCATATTAATTGAGTGATAATCGGTACATAAATTAATATATCGATGTTCAAGAGCACACAGATAATTTAAATCAAATAATAATGATATATAAATATATATGCATGAAAGAACTTTTAATTTAATAATACAAATTATGACAGATAATACATATTAACGATGTAAAAAGTTATACCCATTTTTCATTTCAAATTAAACGTTTTTTATATCAAATTCCTCCATTTTCATTTCCAATAAACTTTTTTTAACAAAATTTACTTAATATTACGGGTACTTATTTATCATCATTAATATTTATTATAATACCAAAGTACATTTTACAATCATTACATACTTTCTTATTGTTTTACACATTGTTATTGTTCTTAAGTGTCGTTTGTTTTTTATTATATTTATATATATATATATATATATATATATATATATATATATATATATATATATATATATATATATATATATGTCAAAATCTTATTTAATATTACGGTACTTATTTATCATCATTAATATTTATTATAATGCCAAAGTACATTTTACAATCATTACATACTTCTTCTCTTATTGTTTTGTTAATATATTAGTTCTTAAGTGTCGTTTGTTTTTTATTATATTTATATATATATATATATATATATATATATATATATAAGAGAGAGAGAGTATATATATATATATATATATATATATATATATATATATATTCTTGAAATTCACGCTAGAAGTATTTTTTATAAAATAGCAATGAGGTTAAATGGGCTTCCTGCCCTTTATATATATATATATATATATATATATATATATATATATATATATATACTTTACACATACGCGGACTGTGGCCACCTGCAACGCTGTAGTCCCTAAAACTTGACACTTTCGATAATCCAACACTGGAAATTAACAAGATATTTTATTTTGATCGGTCCTAATAGTGATATATGAAGTATGTATATTTTCCCTATTGTTTGTGTCGCGTATAGTCTATCGATCTAGTATGAAAGCGCCCTAAGGCTTATGTTTTAAATCCCAAAGCATATTATTAAATATAGGTAGGTGATAATTAGCATAGTGTGTGGTGGCCACTATCATCAAAAGTACACCTGGTCTTGTATTCAACATTGTAGGTATTTACCGGGATGTAATCAAAGGGGATGACCCATGTGAACATTGACTGCGGCCTTCAGTATATTTGTTCAACGGAATGCATGTAGAGACTTGAATATTCGCTTGTTTATGTAAACATCCCTTTGTTGTGTAAGACTAATAATCTTGTACTGTTGTAATTAAATCACATGAACGATCACTTGATTGAATTGAGGTAGCAAATTGCTTCCGCGATACCTGCACAGAGACCTTTTCGCCTTTAACCTATATTACATAATATCTAACCTATATTCACCCCAATCTGAAAGCCTTCATACTTATATATTATATTTGAAACCATTTATAAGCTCTACTACAAAAATAATTGAAGACTGTGACAAGGGAATCGGAAAATTTATAACACATTTTTTTCAATTATTAATACTGTTTGATTTGCATTCCAAACCACTCGTTATTATATATTTTATTTAAGGTGTTTCTTAGCATAACTATTTAATATTTTTACTAACAATTGTATCTTGATAAAATTTTGGATTCTAATAATATTATACATATATATGATACACATGTATCGTTAAAACTACAAGCATTTTTATTTTGAATTAATATTTACTGATATTGCCACTAATCCGTGAACCAAACTGTGAATTAATTATTATTATAAATTAGAGGAGAAAATATTTTTTTTGTTATATTTTTGCAATCGCCCATCAAAATATTAAATATCCAAAACAGCTAAATAGGACTTTCACAATATTTTAATCTCATGTTAGTTATAACAAGTTGCACTTAAAAATTATTATCCGACAAATTTCCATTAGCTTCTGTGCAACAGAAAAATTAAATTTTATATACAGGCTGGACTTTAACTGAGAATATTTTAGGGGGTGGTTGGGTATCGTGAGAACAATTGAAAAAAAATATTAATTAAAAATTTATAAATAATAGTGCTTTTGGTAGTGGAGTTTGGGTCATCTTGGAGTAACTGTTTCTCTGAAGTACTCACTATTACATTGTGTATATTGTGTCTGTTATATGTAATGATTATTATTTTTTAATATTAATTAATTAAAAAAATATTTAATATTTTTTTCGTTTATTTCAATACCCTACCACCCCCTAAAATATTCTTAGTTATTTTAAGTCCACCCTGTATAATTATTTCTTCCATATATGATTTTGATGTTTTGTATGAAATTCAGAAGATTGTTTCCGTGCTTCATAAATTTCAACCTTGACGAAACTATTTAATATATAAATTTATAATAATTCGTATCACCCATTTACCGCAAAACTAGTAAAATAATTCTCACTAAATTATTTACTTTGAATTTATGAATATTTTATATGATTATTCTATTTTTCTGTGTAGGAACTGTCGTAGTTTGTTAGAATTCCTCTCATACATGATTATTACATACAAAGTATCTTATTATTACGGCTTCTATGTAATCACTGCTCAACAAAATGTATCTCTCTTGTATTAGCTAACAAGCTACAAAGTACATCACAACTACATTTATACAGACTTAGTTTTAATTGCATCTGAAAGTTGTCTCCAAATTAATGATGACTGTAACTCTCCGTACCTTTAGAAAATTCTAAACTAGAACTTCACTGATATTACTTCACCTTTCTCTAACAAACTAATTTCATTATATACATAAAATTCCGTATGCGCAAATCTTTCAGACATTTCAATTTAAACTTTTATATGCAGAATATATCTGCTACCAATGCTTTTATAATATCGGCATACTTGAACGATTTTTATTTCAGATATTGACT
>JAGTTH010002887.1:0-16098 GCA_022606485.1 Agraylea sexmaculata | reverse complement strand
TATATATTACAATTTCTTTATTATGCATAAGTTTTTACATTGATTGATAGAACAATACATCTTTGGAAAAAGACTTAAGTGTACAGAGAGTGACATCTTTTTACCTATAACTAACATGAGAATGTTTTATTAAACCTGAGTAATAGTATTTAATTATAGAAAGAATGGGAAAAAAATAATAACCCATTTACAAATTTGAATATATATATTTGCGACCCCTTAAAATATTCCTATTGATATAAAAATCTACATTTTTATTCCCAATTTAAGATTCAAGACTTATATATATTTTCCGACTTTGAAAATCTTCCATACTATACATGAATTAAAAACAGTAAATCTGCTTTTTTGACATTCAATATTTATTTAATTATTTTAATAATAATAATTCATTTCATTAATGCGTAATAATTGAACATTTTTAAGTGAATACTTTTAATTTTATATCGTCGTTTGATGATTATTATAAATTGTAGTCTTTCGGTGAATTATCCAATTAAACTGATAGTCTCACGGTAAGTCAACCTTTCAGGACATTTAAAAATGTTGAATAGAGGGAATTAAAAAGACGTGGGTTGTACAGTTAGGTTGATATTTAAATAAGTGTGTCGGTTTGGTATTACCCCTTATTTTATCCATAGTCCGGTACGTGTTTTATTGCCCACGATTATAGATTAGGCAATGAGATTACTCTCTAATGAGCATCGAACCCAACTCGATCACTAACTAAGTACTATCTTAACCCACCAGCCAACTATACTCATTGTTCCCCCGAATAATATTCATTTGATTTAAATCGCATTTAATATTGATGGGTATGCTGTAAATCTACACGCAAAATAAATAAAAATTAAAGATCATTAGCCTTATAAATGTATTTTTTGTAGAGGGTTTAATATTCAGATTGCGTATATTTTCACCTTTGTATGCAAATTCCGGCTAATCTATTTAATATATTACAAAACAATGTACTAGAGACATATTAAGAATTAAATGTTTTATAAAAATGTTGAAGACAACATATGCATATTTTAAAAAATTTATTATAATGTGATACACTAAGATACAAAATTTTAGAAAATCAGTTAACTATATATGTATTTTGTTAATTAATTGTAGTTTTTTTTCTTCTATATAGCAGCCCCGACTCAATACGCCACTGTATTTGAATATTATTTATAAAATTTAACATTTTCAAATTAAATACCTTGTATTGACACAGACATGAAATTTTTTATAAATAACAGATGAATCTACATTATTTGCCGGTCAAATAGGATCATTTTACTAGTCATATTTCATAGGTTAAATAATTGTTGAAAATCAACATGTTTTGAAGTTAATACATTTTGAACACAAACTAATTTCCGACGATATAATCAACAAATATAAATGCAGTATCAATATTATAAATTCTGAAAAAAATGTGGCTCATTTCCATAAAGACTTATATAGAACATAGAATTTTAATACTTGTAACCCAATACATACAGTAAGACTTATTTTCCACCTAACCTGCCCAAATGGTTGACAGATAAAATACGAATAAAACACACACACATTAGACAAATATATATATATATACATATATATATATATATATATAGCAGCAGAGTATATATATATATATATATATATATATATATATATATATATATATATATAGCATATATATATATATATATATATATATATATATATATATATATATATATATATATGTTTATTTTAAGGAAATTATTATTAATAAAATAACTTAATACGGTTTTTATATGATGACAACACTCAACACAATATTTAAAAAGCTAGTTTCCCAATAAATACTGTTTTTTTCTTTGAGAATTGTCATTTCTTATGCATTTTTAAATATCTCTAATATTAAATTGAAACTAATTTAATATGATTATCAATAAAATACTCGTTTCGAGATTTTTAGATATGTATTAATTGTAATAAAATAATCATATAAAATATTATTGTGCCATCTGGTAACACTGCATGTTATGCGTCACTCCTTTTGAATATTATTTTACTAGTTCTAAAAAGTATCATTTAATAGGTTAAACGATGTTTTAAAATGAAGCATATTTTCATTGACTTGATACATTTGGGAGAGCTTCTAATTTCCGATATAATATAGTGTTTGTTGCAAGACTGGATACAATAATATAGTATTAGAAAAACATGAATATGAATGTATTAATTGTAGTGAAATAATAATATAAAATATTGTTCATCCATCTAGTAACACTGATGGTTGAAGGACCCGCACATACACACACGTTAGAAAATAATACATATATTATAATGATTAGATTATTTGTTTTATTTATGTAAAATCTTGCCAGTATATTTGAATGATTATTATTTGTTCGTGGTGATGCGTCCGTCGCGTCGCGTCCAGGGAATATAATCCCGTTAGACAGGCTCGCCCTGATTATAATAAGCTGTTTACCTATTTAGTTAATATATAAATAGAAATAGTAGATTATGAAGGTCACCCACCTGCCACCTGAGGAGACCAGTCCAGATGGTTGACATCGGAATGTAGTGGAAGGATCGTTTTGAAGAGATAAGAAATGGAGAGAGGCGGACCATTCCACCATACATTACATTAAAGGGACCACACTCATACAGGGGAATTAATTATTCACTTAATCCTGACCAACGGTATATATATATATATATATATATATATATATATATATATATATATATATATATATATATATATATATATATATACTCTTATATATATATATACTGCCAAATCACATTATATAATTGAATCATCATCACTTTTAATATAGGAGATTGTTGTGGCATAATATTATAGTTTGTCCCATGAATATAATAATTAATATATTTATTTAATATATATATATATATATATATATATATATATATATATATATATATATATATATATATGTCGCCGATAAATTATCATCATAAAACAAAGGCTTTATTATACAGGGTGGACTTTAATTATCTGAGAATATTTTAGGGGTGGTAGGGTATCGATCATAATAACATTTTTAATGTTTTTATTAATACCTTTCTCCGGATTATGAAAAAATGGGAAAGTTATATTGTATTACAATTTATATATTAAACAGAGACTTTGTCGTCAAAGGTGTATTTTCCTATAATACTATGGCGCGTCATTAAATAAATGTGAGCTTTCTCTTCCATTTAGGTTGGGAATTATGTGTATTTGGATTACAGAGATGAGGAAGACGACGATTATGAAGTAATAAACGATATATTGTGTGATAAAAGTAGTAATATTATTGATGGCATTATTTGTTATATTGTAGAAAGCGAATGTGATACACGCAAAGTGTAAGAAGTAGATGACCGAACACTCCAACACGCAACTCCGTGCCAAGTTCAATGAATGACCGTGTTTCTACAAATAACGAGACTTATTATTTTATATTTAAAAAATAAATCAATTAAACGTAAGACGGGCTTCAGACTTGTGGGTGTAACGGGATGATTAAGTAATTAATTATATGAAAAATTCCAATAAAAGACGACCAATGATCACACACACATTTTTGCTTAAATCTCAATTATTATTTTTATCAAATACACGTATATTGTCTGTAACATTTTATAGAGAATTTAATTGCAAATGTTTCTCTCATAAATTGTTATGTTGAATTTTGAATATTTGAGTCAAAATTTAAATACAACGGTGAAAATCTAAACAACCCATATCGCCATTGATGTGTTTGGTTTATATGTATAAAATTCCACCGTTCAATCCAAATGCTGATGGAACTAATAAAAATATCAATAAATTTTGTGTTAAAGAAATATAAGAAATAAAACAATAAGTTAAAAAAATTGCTAACGGCAAATGTTTACTATTAAATTCTAATAAATTTTGAGACAAAATTCAGTTGCAACGGGGAAATTCTAGACAAGCCTCAGAAATATAAATTTCCACCGTTCAATTCAAATCTTGACCAAATTAATAAAAATATCGCAATATAATGTATTAAAGAAATATAAATAATTAAATATTTAAAAAAAAAGTGTGATTAAAAAATACTATATTTTACTTTTTAAACAATTACGTTTTAATAAGATAATAGGTTATTATTTCATCACAACTTGACCACATGGCTACATAAACCTGTATTTAGTATTGGAGTACTGCACGGGTTAGGTTTATTATGTTGAGTATTTTTAACACGGATAATTACAATATTATCCATACCATCTAGTGCGAGTAGTCTCGATACTTTTTTGTGTACATATCTTATGGAAAGGTGTTGCACGCTAAACAAGTATGAAATATCATTGGAAGTTATCATCATCACCATTGCCATGGTCTTCATAGTCATCGTCATCATCATCACAGTCATGGTTATCGGTACAAGTCACCGATTGCTCCACACGAAATAAAACCACTATGGCACTCTTACCACAAAAATATATTCATATGTTTAAACACAATCGAATTTCAATAAATAATGTATGAGAATGGAAATAAATCGACGGTATTTTGAAATTATAATAAAAAATAAGGATATCTACAAAGCGAGTGCATTTTTAAAATTGTTATTTTAAACTGTATTCAAGTGTATTTTCATATTATTAATGTGTTCATTTAAGCGGCTTTTTTCAAAGTTCAGAAGACCCCTAAAAGTTTTCGGGTCCATAGAAAAATATTTAATTATTTTTAAACATTTTATAACCGAGCAAGGTTGAAATATTAATGAATTTTGGGGGCCTTTAAGAGAGTAGCAAGGTTTAAACTTTTCGGGCCCATAAACAATTAATTAATTATTTTTAAACACTTTTTCATGAAAATTTATTTAAACTACATTAGGTTATACTGCAATTTTGGGGGCCTTTACGATAGTTGAAAGGTCCAGAAGGCCTCTAAAAGTTGCCAGGCCTATAGACAATTAATTAATGTTTTTAAATTTTTTTTACTGAGCAAGGATTGAATATTGAACAATCTTACTTTTTCCCCTGAAAATTAATAGTACGTACATTAAGTTAAACTGCAATTTTAAGGGCATTTGAAAATGTTGCAAGGTCCAGAAGGCCCTTAGACAATTAACTATTATTTATAAATATTTTTTAATGAGCAAGAATTGAAAATTAAACAAACTAGCTTTTTTTATAAAAATTGAAAGTAAATACATTTGATTTAACTACAGTATTATTCAGGGACTTTAAGAGAGTTGCAAGGTCTAAAAGGTTTATTAAACTTTTCGGGCCAGTTAAAAAATAATTAATCATTTCAACCATTTTCTAATTGAGCAAGAATCAAATATTAAACCATCTGTCTTTTTTTTCTGAAAATTGATAGAAAATATATAATCAATCATAAGATCAAGTGCAATTTTCAGGGCTCTAAGTGAAAGGTCCAGAAGACAATTAATTGTCTACTTTATCTTTTTAGACATATTCTACATTTATTTCCTGAACATTGATAGTGACCGCAATTTTCTGTTGTAATTTTCAGTGCTCTTAAATAAGTATAGATAGGCTCTTAAAATAATACTAAGTGTAATAATTGAATTAATAATAAATCAGGTACTAAATCTCCTTCCGATGGGGAAAGTAATTCAGCACTTTTGAGTTCCGTCATTTATTTAATTTCCAGAATATGCACACATAAATGCAATTAATAACAATATCTATATTGAATCAAAAGGAAACCGTTTTGCGGAAAAGTTTCTTGGCTACCAGGAAAACACGCATTGTTTTATGACCATAACCTGGAAAATAACCATTCATTCATTATTACAATAAATCACACCTTCATTTTCATTACGAACACAACAACTATAAACGATATTCATAGATATTAGACGAGTAAATGGCTTTTTTCTATCGGCTGCCATTCATAGCCTGTCTTGTGCATATTTATAAATTTAGTGTAAATTAAGTTGCTGCATGAAAATTTAATGAATTCGTTAATCGATGAGTTAGGTTAGTACTTTTTGTATACCCATAAATGTCAGTTTGTCAAAATTCACACAAGAATTAAATTAATAATTTAAAATAAAAAAAGCATACAATATATGCTTGAGTATAAAATGGGGGTAAATGTGTTTTTAAAATCAATGGTTTATGACTATAATTTCACGATCATTTAAACCTTAGAGTAGGAAATTAACAGCTAAATTTAACCATATTAATGTAAAATAAAAATGGAGTTTAATATTATATACGTAACCTTATACTCTATCATTTATGAATAAATCATAAATTCTTTAATAGAAACATTGTACAGATTTCCTATAAAAATTAAACTTTATTTGACATCTTTATAAAATATTAAATAAGCTATAGCTTTTTCTTGATAGTTTTAATACATATAATAATAAAATTACTTAAAGTATTATAATAAATAAATTATTAATTTTTCTGTCCTATAGACCGATTTTACTTTATTGTTGGTTACTTGTACAGCGATAGTGAATTTCCTTTCATTAAGAAACGTTCACACCATTTCAGTGAAAAGTACATATTTTTTAAATTATTAATCAAAATTAATATATTCATATTTAAATAATAAATTAGCATGTGATAATTTAACATAGTATTAATACATTTATTACCTTAAAATTTACGATTCCCATATTAATATTTATTTAAAAAATCTACTATGATCAAAAAAAATATTTAGGCATTGAAGGGTTTTTGTATAATTTAAATAGTTAATTATTCCTTAATAATTATAATCATTTTACATGGAAATGAATGGTATAATTGTTAATAATGGTCATGTATTGTGAATGTGTATATTTTATTTACTGTTATAAATCAATATGTGACAGTAATATTTCCAGGGGTTGCAAAATATTATTTATTTCAATATTGAAATTATTTAATTTTTATGGTTATTATGTAAAATAAGAAAGGCAAGATTTTTTTAAATACGCAAAATAATAATAATAATAATATTATGTAAATACGCATTTGATTTTTGCCACCTAAGTAATCTATACTTTTATTTTACTATAAAATAATAAATTATTACAGGTGGCAATTTGTTTAAAATTAAAATAATAAGCAAAGAACCGGTCTGTCTATTAAATACTGAAGCTTTAAATGAATTCGATGAGTTACTTACACAATCACGTATCTACGAATTCACAGTTTTACGAAAGAAGAAAAAAATCGATGTAGATATTTTAATGCAAAATTATAATGTACACAATAACTGAGGTTGTTGGTTGAAATAAAGGCGGATAACACAATACGCCCTTTTACCGTAAAATGACATTTGTAAATAAACTCAAAATTTTCAATCGATGGGTTATAATAATAAATAATCGGTATGTTATAATCTTCTTTACCCATTACCAAAGAAATACCATAATTATATAAAATGTTTTACTCGATTATTTCTAAACTGACAATTTCAGTATACGCCCTTATTTCACTCAGCCCCTCAATTATTAATATGGCATATTAGTATTTATTATAATTTGACTTTGGCATTATTGATTTCCTGAGACGATTATTAAAGCACGTCGCTACAATAATTATTTATGGTCATGGTTTCAAATGGCAAAAAATATTTGATATGTTATTAAAATTAATATTATCCCAAAAGCTGAAAGCTGAAAGAAACAGCTGCACGAAATCCTAAATATTCATAATTTCATAAATAATATTAATAGGGGAAAAGAGGCTTGACTACAAACACTATGGTCATGAATTCAAATCCCGTTCAAGTAAAAAATATATATACGACTGGGAGAACGTAAATAATATTAATATAAATCCTGATCGATCGTTTTGATCCAGGTTTACTCTGATTTCCTGTATTGTAATGTAAATACTGATTATTACGTCGGTGACCTGTGTAACTAGTAATAGTTAAGATCATCGACAGACAATCAATTAACACATTGTTAAACCTTCTCAAAAATAAATATATTTGATCGGTTATTACGAGTGGGAGAACTTAACTAATATTAATAAAATCCCGATCGATCGTCTTGATCCAGGTTTACTGTGATTTCCTGTATTGTAAGGTAAATACTGATTATTACGTCGGTGACCTGTGTAACTAGTAATAGTTAAGATCACTCAAAGACAATCAATTTACACGTTGTTAAACCTTCTCAAAAATATATTTGATCGGTTATTACGACTGGGAGAACGTAAATAATATTAATAAAATCCCGATCGATCGTCTTGATCCAGGTTTACTCTTATTTCCTGTATTGTAAGGTAAATACTGATTATTAAGTCGGTGACCTGTGTAACTAGTAATAGTTAAGATCACTCACAGACAATGAATTAACACGTTGTGGTGTCTAGAACACCAAAATTTGTAAAGATGTCACTCTAGGAATATATATAAATTAATAAATTTATTAATTACCTATCATATGCTCACATAATATGGTTATTTTAAATGTAGATAGTTGACAACCCCTGCGAATATGTGTTCCATACGGAGCATTGAATTGTTCGCCAAGTGCAAGCAGAAGCTGCTCCATGAACCGTGAACACTTCAATGTTATAAATAAAGAAATGGCGACGATGATGATCATTCAAGCACCAACAGCGGTCATACAAACATATAAAAAAGTCACATTGTGTAAGGCAGTCATATATTAAAACAAGCAGTTGCAAACACCAAAAACAGAACTTCTCCATCATGAGAAATATGGATTGGATTGCCCTGGTTAGTAAGGATTCCACATCTTGGATCAGTGATTTAGTGCAATTATGTGTTACGGATATTTGAATGGTGTTGTCAGTGAAATATTTACAATACTCACAGTTGAACTGTTTTATTTTTGCAGTTGTCAACTTTGCTGGTCCTTCTCTGCATCACCGGGCAGATCGAAGCTGGTGCAAGGTAAAATACAGACTTTAATTTAATATCAATTAGAAATGTCCCATATACACAGACTGCTTTCGCTTCGATGTATGGGAAATACAAACACAATGGGTCCCTCTTTTTGCGATCTTTTGCATTAATCAATTTCGCGAACAATAAACAATGAGTGTTCTATATATTTTGTATAGCTGAGCTGATGTACCAGCAATTCCAGAAGCATAAGTGGCATACTATTCCCGTGTTTCTATCTTCGTGGAGGATATTATATCAAAACGTATGTATCCGACTAAAAGCAAAAGGCGTTCGATTTTGCTTTCAGCAGTTGCGTTCTGATGCGATTTTTTTGTTTGTTTGTGATTTAACTATGAATTGTATCCTGAGCACTTTTTTGTGATTTTTCACCGTTAATTTATTTTGCTGTCCGTATATGTTTGTTGCAGAAAGAAGATCAGAATTCACATCCCGCAGAGGGTGAAGCACATCCATCACCATCGCAAGATCTACATAACTCAACACAAGGCTCAACCTACATCCTTTGCACCTTTATTTGCCAGTGCTGATCATTATGCTCCAGCTTTTCCAACCGCCGAAGCCACAGCCACAGCTATTGCTCTTCTACCTCTGTCTGAAGAAAGAGGATCTAGTCCCACAGGTCTTCCTACCATGCCCAACCTACAACCTCTCTACAGAGCCAGGGGACATTATGGTCCTTCGCCATCATACGAAGAGCTAACAACATCCAGACCTACTGAAGGAAGGCCGTCATCGGGAAAGAGCAAAATTAAAATTGTTAAAGTAAGCGACGGCGATAAGAAAGTGAAGGTGGTTAAGAAGAAGAAGCCCAAACGTATTGTGATCAAGGACGAAAAGGACAGTGACAGCCTTTCTACTTTCCACGATGAATTTTATTCCGACGTCAACTCTGGGTTAGTTAAAAAGGTGAAGAAACCCAAGAGGATTGAAAAAATTATCGACGGCGACACTGAGCACATCCATACCTATACTGAAGAGCATGTTCATCAAATTGTATTTGACGAGGCTAACCCAAAACCTACAGCTGAAACTGGAATCTTGCCCTTGTCATTCAGTGGACCAGGTTCTTTAGAAGCAGCTGCCACATCACACACTTTAATGCCGTTGGATATGGCTTTACACCATGCTGCTGAATCTGCTGTCTTCCCCACCACTTTTCCTGGACACAAGCAAAGACATGAACAACCCATGTTTGAGGATATGGCAGAAATAGGGTCAATGGGATCTCTGGGCACACCACCTCATATGGAGTATATGAGCTACGATCCAAGTGAAGCCACCCACGACCACTTGTTCCACGACCATGGAGAAATTATCAGAGGCATGGCATTCAATAAGGGCATTCCTTCCATTCCTAAAGCATCATACAATAGCCAAGGCTTAAAAATCAACACAAATTACTTTAAATCCAAAATACCTTCATACAAAGGAAAAGAATCCTGGATGAACTTAGATTCCAAATCCAAGACTACAGAAAATCACAGTGATACTTTGCTATCACTGGCATCCAAGCCGAAATCGAAAAAGGTGCCTAATTTTACAGCTCAAAAGCTCAGCGGACACGAGGGTGAAATACACGTAGGTTCGAATATGAGTTTTGAAGATTCCGCCATTCCTCACACGACAACATATTTTGGAAATAATGATAATAAAAAGAAGAACAAGAGAAAACCCAGCTTTGTCATGCCACACCCTATTGAAATATCGACAACCAAGAATTCAAAGACGACAACCAGACCTCGCCATTCCTACAAGAGTCCTTATTCGATGAAACCCCACAGCACACTTGCGACTTTCGCCGAAAGCAATCCGAATAAATTGTATAAAGACCTCTTTGCCGATACTTCGAGTTCGTATGCCAGTGGGAATGGAAATGAGAGAGATATGTACAGAGTTCACGAACCCACAGACGAGGTTTATCCTACTTTCAGTACTGAATATAAAACAGAAACTTCAAGACCTATCCGGAGACACAAGAGAAATAAAAACAAGAAATCTATGTCTACACAGAATATGAATTTTGGGGGTCAAGACCACATGACAGTTGTAGACCACATTAGCGAACCTTCAAACTTATCCCCTTCTATTGAAACATCTCTTCATAGCTTGTTCAAGGAACCGATAGTTGCAGACTACGGATATTCCTCAGCTGAGAATTATTACAATGACATAACTTCCAAATCTAATTCAGGGGGTCTTATGGGAGAGGCTTCCAACACTAATTTCAGAATAGTTGAATCCCCTCAATCCAGAGATGCAGATGTGCAATTGACTAATCAGTCACAAAACATCGAAACGATCGAAATGACAACGACTCCAGAAACAGTGACTTCAAGCGATTCAACTTCAGCATCAACCACTACTTCGAGACCTCCCAGGAGATTACTGAGGAAAAAAAACCCAGCTGAAAAAAATCAACAGAAACAACAGCAACAACAACAACAACAACAAAAGCAACAAACTTCAGAGCAACAATCTTCTCAGCAACAAGGTAATACAAGATCGCGACTTTCTGGTAGAGGTAGATTTAAATACGGCGACAAGCTGCAAGAAAGATACGACTACGAAGATCTGAACACAATGTACGTATGATGAAGGAATTGAAATCAAATGATAAAAAAATATATTAAAACCAACCGCATGTCTAAAAAATAATCGTCTCATGAGTGTATGTAAATGTGTAGCGAATAAAACAAGAAACCTATTTAATTTATCGTCATAATATGATTATTTTACGATAGATAATATGACGAGATATGAACGACTGAACTATTATTTTATTATTTTTTATCAACAACGAATGATTTTTATTTAATTGACTCTCTGTGTAAAATGTACATATTATTTTGGATTTATAAATCCTAGTTAAGGTAGCGAAAGAAAATGCTTTTTAATAAATAAAAAAAACATTCAAAAAGATCAAATCCGCCAATTTTTTATTCATCCCGACACTTTCCAACTAGAGGAATATTGAAATTTAAAAAATGCAAATAACAATATTACTTTGAATTATCACTTTCACTATTCAATAATTGTTAATGCCGTGTTCATAACAAACATATTATTATCAACACGCTATATTCTGTGACGAATTCTAATATTTGTCACTATTATTGAATACAATATTATATGAACGAAGTATTTTCATAGCTTTTGTAAGGTTGTTCAAATTATTACTATACTAGTTGGACTTTTAAAAAGTGAGAATATTTTAATAAGAAGTACAGTATCGCAAAAATATTACAAAAATAGTCGATTACGAAGAGGCTGAGATTGCTTATATTTTTTTATTTATACCTAAGCAAAAAAAAAAATCGATCACGCCACAAAGAGCCGACCAATCACAACCTTTCGAGGAAAATTATACCACAACTGCCTTTTATTTTTATTAATTTAATATGCATTAAAATAATTTTTAAATAACGTAACAAGTATCGACATCTATGGGATACGGTGAATACTTTTTACATGATTTATTAACATTTTAAAATAATAAATAAGCTCACTTCATGATTGAAATATAATAATTATTATTGATTTTTGTCATTAAGCTTATGACATTAAAACGGGATGATTCATTTAATTTCATTATATGATACATTCTTTTTTATATTCACAAAAAAAACCCACATATTAAGAAGAATAAAATGTATAAAAAAAATCAGCACAGTTTCAAATGCAAAATTTAAAATAAATCCTATAGAAAAAAAATCATTTTTAATGTGTGTTTTTAACCGAAAAGTTTTTACGACGATCACGAACTTATAATAATATTTGAACAGATTATCAAAATGTACTATATCGATACCGCCTATATTAGAAGGCCGGACAAGTGGATGATAAATATCAAGATGGCGAAACAAGCAGATGAGTTTGATAGAGGCAACACTATTTTTCTCCGCCATCTTGATATTAATACATCCAGTTATCTTGCATTTCTTATTGGCGGTAACGACTAGACATTTTTATAAATTATTAATTATTGAAGCCCAGAAAATATATTGCTGTGTTGAATTTGTGGGCAATTTTTTATCAATGAATTAAAGTTTAATTATAAAAAAAATTGTCATAATAATCCTCGTGAGCAGTACTTTTCAAATAATAAAAAACCGAACGCCTCATTTAATGTTGTAATAAAGTCAAATATAATCAAGGCACATAAATTACACTGTCATAAATGATTGAGGATATTTTTGCAATAAAAACGACGTAACTCAAAAATATTATGTCCCCGAACTTCCGATATTCTCACGAATACGCAATGTTCTTCATTTTACGCAACAAAACATTTATCTCTACTACTTTCTACACTGTCCGTCAATTTTATTATTACACTCGAAATACATAAGTCGCATGCAATGTGAAATCTTTCTATACACATTTAAATGTAGTCAAGATTGTAAATAATTACTCACAAGTCACGGAGATAAAATCGCCATTATTCGCTCATACAAAATGCCAGCGAGAAAGTTCATTATTCGGAATACAGACATTATCAGACAATTCATGTGAATGCTGCGTTCGAAACAAATTAAAAATAGATATTATATCATTATAAATATTGCCGTTTTTAGAGCTGGCAACACTTAAACTTAAGGACGCGTTGCAGAAATTCTATTTTTGAAAATACGCACGCCTTAACTGAATATTTTTTTATCTTGAAACTCAACAATATTTAATAATTTTGACAGAATATTTAATTGTAACAAATAAATTAAACATTCTTAAGTCATATTGCTTCATGTTTATTTACGAACAATATAATTTTTTAATTGGAAATACGATAATATTTCTTCTACATAATTCAGTTGAGGATGGTATTTTATAACATGTGTTTCTATAATTAAACATAAACGTTAAATATAACTAATACTTCACTATCCTAAGTAGTGATTATATTCTAGCTAAAAATTAAAAATAACCTACCTTTCTCCTCCTGTGAAGCAACTGTCCTCCTCTTCCAGGTGATTCCTGTTTCAGGTCCATACAAATATTATTTTTATTGATATTATAAAATCTCATTTCAAATACCAACAGTATGGACAGTGTGGACCTGAAACAGGAATCACCTGGAAGAGGTGGACAGTTGCTTAAACAGGAGGACAAATATAGGTGATTCCTAGTATTTATAGTCCTTATATTTGTATTACAATGTATTGCTACTAACTTGCTAAATCATAATCGTACCTAGGCCAAGAGGGTGAAAAAAACAGTTTTTCAATAGCTCTCAATTGCAGAGCATTGCGCGGCTTACATTTTTCGGATATTAACAGAACAATCTTAAAACATAATAATATTATTAAAATGACATTACAATTTGTTTCGTGAACATCCGAAAATTAAAATAGTACATTTACAATTGAGAGCAATTGAAAAACTGTTTTTTTTATCCCTCTTGGCCGAGGAAGTTTTCACATAATATATTTATAAATAAGCCTCTGATAAAAATACAATTTAGTTTACAATTAACGGAGATCATGAATAGTAAACCTACATTTTTAAATGATTTTTTTTGTAGATACGTTTTTGTTTTAATCACCCATTGAATTAGTGTTTGTGAAGTTACTTAAATAAAGTTATAACAATTGCCTTTACAAACATTGTATTATTATTTTATATAAATTCTCTGATATTTACACAAATATAATGTGCATGAAAATATGGGTAAATTTAATTTTATTATAAAAATTTGGTTCGATTTACAATAAAAAAATAAGCTGCGCAATTCTCAAGACTTGAAAACCTGTTTTTTCACCTTCTTCATAATAGAAATAGATAGTTGCTCGCAAAATAATCGTCATAGTTCTTTTGCATATAATATATGTTAATTGATTGAATGAGTAAGAAACCAATGATTTAATAATGAGAAATTATTCACTCTCGCAATTGCAGATTGTCCATTTAATAAAAGCGGGTTATTACCCTTGAATTAAATCCAACTTGAACTTGAATCATTCATTCACTTTACATATTCTTCAACACATGTTTGAGTGATTTCTAGCTTAGAGAAATTATCTTCAAGAACCACGAATACAAGCACAATTTCACATAAAATCTTTTGTGTATATCTACGACGAAAGTTAATCTGCTCTTAATCGTCATTTAAACGAATGAACATTAAAAATCAACAACTTTAAGTCGCGTCGTTTTAAATGGATTAATTCAAATCGGATGATGTGCAGTTTTAATTATACGATGAGAAATTATTATGCACCTACATATTTTTGAAACATATCATTTAATTAATATATTTATTTTACCAAAGTCTTAAAATTAAATGTGGGAAAAAATCCTTTATTATTTTACTATATGGGAGGGGTTTTTCTACTGCCAAGCACCTTTGAAAAAAAATGATTTACAAAAGTATTAGATTATTGGACTACTGAAGTGTCGGATTATCGAAACTATACTGTATTTAAAACTGCACATAAATTTGGATGTTACATTAAAAGAATATTTTTTTTAACTGCGAATGGCGTGTTTTTATATTATTTTTAGTTTATTAATTAATTAAGTTCATATAGAAAATGCAAAAGTACAGTATTTCTATATTCTTTACAAGGGTTTTTTCAGCTATTCTTATTATTCGTCTGAATTTATTAAAATTGGAAAATTCGATATCCAGTATTCATAATACAGGAAATCGGAGTATATTTATTAAAAAATATATTCGTATTGAGAACTTGAGTTTTATAATAGCATTTTTTCGGACATTTTACTATTTTAATGGTTATTTTTTTGTAACCCGTTTAATATACAGGAAATCAGCGTAAGCCTGGGTAAAAGCGATTTATCGAGATTTAATTTTAAAGATTCTTTGCAATAACTAATCGAATTACTATGGATTACCCATTAATAGTAAGTATTTGCATCTCAGAATAGTAAATATCAAATGTATCATTTATAATAATATTATTTTAATGTGTAAATAACACAAAAAAAAGGTAAATATGCAAGTTTTTTTTTAAATAAATTATACATAATACTAATACGTCACTATGTAAACAATTTAGATGATAATTTGGATGTTTTTTGTATGAAAAGTATTGTTGCTCTCGAGTGTCAGATTTTAGGGATAACAATGTTATAGGTGGCCACAGCCTATAGTGTTAGGCCATGTTCCAAAGTATGAGAACAATACATGACACTTTTATAGATAGTTTTGATATAGCTGGATTACTTCAAATTCAATTATTCCAGCTGTCAAAACCAAGTAATCCAGCTGTCAG
>JAGTTH010002885.1:0-26542 GCA_022606485.1 Agraylea sexmaculata | reverse complement strand
AAATGATTTTCGCAGTACAGGCAATAATCGAATAAATATCTAAAAATTTACATGTTAGGTTTGTGCTTATCTCACATACGCCATACTAACCACGTTTACCCTCAGGTGAGAGAGAAAGGCTTCAATGAAAAAAATATACTTACAAAGACTAAGGTAAGTAAGTAATAAGTGAGTGTGTGAGAGAAGAATTGCAATCCTGTAGCATCTCCGTTCACATGGCCTCTTAATTTGTAGAGTATAAAAGAGAAGTCAATTCACCTCATATTCACAGTACCGCTACAGCCTTCATACCGACAACACCTCCTTTCACAATCACACAATGGCTTTCAAAGCTCTCTGCCTTTTCGCATTGGTCGCCTTAGTCTCTTGCCAAGAACAAGACTTAACCAGCGCAGGTCTAAGGACAGCCTTCAGGGTCTACGATGAATGCAACAAAGCCACCGGAGGATTCACGCCCTGCCTCAAGAAGAAGGCGATCACTTTCATCGATCGAGTATCCAAAATCGAAAAGATCGGCCTCGGGGAAGGACTCTCCGTGATTAAGTCATCCGAGATGTCTGTGAGCCCTGTTAGCGAAAACGAACTCGAAAGCGCCCTTCCCAGGGCCAACGACGCAAGGGACGAAGCCCTCTCAAACCTACTCATGGACAGAATCGTCTCCTTCTTCAACTCCAGAACCGTCCAGCTCAGCTTCCCCAAAATGGACTCCGAAGAACTGGGACGCGGTCTTGAAGAAGGTAAACAATTTTTAAATTTATTCATTTCAAAAAAGGGTTGACAGCAATGACCTGAATCTGAAACCCGTTTCCCAAAAGCGAATCGATTATTCACATAAACTACCGTTGCCTGAAAAGTTCACACAAAATGCACCGCAATCGTTACAATCGTAAAACACGTTTATTAAACAATTAAATAATTTAACGACCCATTCAGCACTTGGTGGCGACTACAAATACTGTGGTCATGGGTTCAAGTCAAAAATTGGCAAATTGATTACGATCGGGAATAATATTAATAAAATCCCGATCGATCGTCTTGATCCAGGCTTACTCTAATTTCCTGTATTATAAGGTAAATACTGATTATTAAGTCGGTGATCTGTGTAACTAGTAATAGTTAAGATCACCGAGAGACAATGAATCAAAACATTGTTGTGTCTAAAATTACTTGCACCCTTATAGGACAATAACGCGACATTATATTTCGGTCTAATAATTCAAGTCACGGTGTTAAAAAAAAAGTACGATATAAAAACTGTCGCTTTCAATCTCTATCGCCTGCTTTAATAGTATAAATTTTTTCACGCACTTGCACAACTAAATTACAAAATGTCTCTCATGTGTGTTTTATTATTATATCTTGTCTAGGTCGTGGAAAGATGAAGAAGATGATGGGAATGATGGCTATGGGTTTCGCCATGAAAATGGCTGCTATGGTTCCAATTGCCATCGCTGGTCTCTTCTTGTTGGCCGGAAAAGCTCTCATCACCTCCAAGGTAAGAAAGCTCATTATTTATTGGCAAAGACCTTTGACTTGACCCAGTTAGTGACAGAACTACCATTAATCAAATACGTAAAAATTAGAAAGCACGATTATTCTAACAATAGTTTAATTAGTATGCTGACCTCTAAAGCACAATCACATGTGCTTTTTATATAAATCTAATACTCGAATGCAGTAAATTACTGAGTCAAATTACAGTGAAGATGTAGGTTATTTTTTAATACATTTAATCCCTATCCTAGACACATTCTTTACTATTGGAAAGCTCTAATCTGCGGAACGGTTATCACGGTCCGCTAGATTCCAATAAATATTAGTTTGATCCCAAAAAGTCGGTCAGTTTGTAATTGGAACTTTCATATAATCCAAACAATGCTAAACTGAATTATAACTTATTTACTTGTGAACTGAGATAACTGTATAAAGGAAACCATGTCGCCAGATCGCAATCAAATAAATAAGTACGCTGAAGTGTGAAAGACTATAAATATTTACTCAGCTAACGGTTGATCATTTTTAATGACAATAAAAAAATGCGTCATCATCGTTAGTGTTTAGAAAAGCTCTTTGCTCTGACAATGAATATAAATGATAAGCAGATGGGCAGAACAAGTCCCGCTTTCTTCTATAAACTATGGACAAGAGTAGTCTTTACTTGGACGCATTTCACTGTCAACTGAAGAAATATTGTCTGATGCATTCAAATCGGTCGCGAAATAACTTTCATTTCATATACTAGTAGTCACGGATATGTGTTTATTCATAATATGACCCCGAATAGGGATCTGGGAAGAAGGACTTTCTCTTTGTTGGAAGTTCGCGGGTTGTTTAGATGAGGGTCACAACTTTCCATGCGATTCGCGGGGGTCACGCGAAAGCAGACTTCCCCTTTCACATTTGACAAGCTATATGGTCATGATGGAGATAGAAAGACGGACAGGTGGATAATGACAGCTCTTTTGTATGAGCCCATTCTTCCAGGTAAATTACAAACGACTCTAATAAGCGCCCATTCATTCTACGCAAATACAATACTCGTGGGAAATCATTACAGTCCCTTCAACTTGACATTGTATTACTACTTACTTATAAAACCATTGTACTTTTTTATGAAAAATATACTACCAAAGAAACTTGACAGTCATATCTATGAAATATGGCCATATTAATGCGAAATGGAAATGGAGGAACTGTAAGCCCATTGACCCCCATTTGTTCCCTTTATTTTAAACTTAATGCACTGATCAGGACATATTGATAGTATTGAATTCTTGATGGTAATCCAATAATTAAAAAAAGCGATAGTTGTAATTTCCTTAGTTATTTTATTAAGGAGTCTGCATACTTGTAGTCATCTTCAGAAACTAAAAAAGGTACTAATTCAAGGTAGTCATTTTCAGAATCTCTGACTACAAATCAGTATGGCATTTTATATAAATCAAAATTCAGATCACTTCAACGACTACGCTATTATATTTATTTATTATTTGATTTGGATATATATTACACAAAAATTTACGTCAGCAGATACCATACATTAAAAATTTATATGCATGGAAGAATATGTATTTAATATTTTTAGATTAGTACAATTTATAAAACAATAAAGTACATAATTATTAAATTACATGAAATATCAAATAAAATTAAAGGTTATTTGTATTATTATTGACTAAAATCTGCAATATTCAAGTTACGGGTTTCATATATCCCTCGAATTATATATCGAAATTCCCCAAGTCAAAAGCCATAATATATTTTTAATCGATGGATACAAAATCGTATCTACAATTTACCAGTTATTTGAGTTGGAAAACTCTTTAATATGTGATATTATTTGAAAATGTCATATTTACATTACATTAAAGTCAAACCTATATGTTTGCACTAAAATATAACAATAAAGAAACATTTATTTTCTTGCCTTCGTCTGGTTAATTTGTAGGGTTTTTTTTTTGTCTTTATATCACATTTAAATAATAAATATATTAAAATAAACAGACAAGTGCCGCAATGTCGCAGGTACAAGTAGTTAAGCCTTGAAATATCAACGACATAACATTACAAAGTGAAATTGCTGTCGATTATGGTGTTTGGCTTTAATACTGCTTTTACTCGTGGGTATATTTTATTCTATTGTAGTTAATATTCTAAACGTTCATTATATTATATTTAAATACAGGTATCCGACCATTATTATGGCTAAAATAAAAAAACCACACCGCGTAATTGTGGTAAATATTTCAAATTGGGTTAACGACCGTGAAAAATTAAACCTATCGATTATAAAACTTTCTAATATAGGATTTGCAATCAAAACGTTGCGAATTGTGAATATTAGTAATTAATTTAAGTGTTATATTATAAGTCTTGTCTCTGTTTGTATTTTACCTTAGGTCAGGAATGCCACTACATTATTATTATAAAGTGACCCACTGTCCGATTTCGTGACCACAGGTAGCTTAGGAATGACTGACAGAGAAACTTTAACTTAAACCCTTCACACTTACATTCAATACAATTAAAAAATATATTGAATAGCTGAACTATTTGTGCTGTATTTGAATATATTATATTATTTGATTTCAATGCCCCAGTCAGCATACAAAAGCCACAATGCGGTTTCTCCAATCAAAAGACCAACGATGATATCGTAAAATATGCTTAAAGTTATCCTATTTATTATTGTATAGAATAACTGTTCCATTTTATATTCATATCGAAATATGACACAGTTCCCTACTTTACTATAACATTATCGAGTTAATACGTATTTATTTAAACTTTATACAAAAAAAAGCTAATATTTGCACTAAAATATTCTATATTTTTTACAATACAAATTATCAATTAAACTAGACAAATTCATAGAACTCAAATCATTAATAAACTACTTATTTTCTACATTAATTGAAAACACATTTTCGTGTTAATTACCAATTATAATAATATTTTTTTAAATTTTAGTAATCATTGTATTCAAATAATAATCATGAATGTGAAGAACTGAAGAGTTTACATTTTGTTTGATGATTTAATTATTTTATAATGAATTTACCTTTAAATATATCTATATTTCTATAATCAAGCGGCATAATAATAAATAATAATCATGAATGTGGAGAACTAAATAAACAAATGTGGAGCAAAGTTTATTTTTTGTTTGATGATTTAATTATTTTATTTGATTTATCTTTATATTTCTAAAATCAAGCAGCCGTATTAAGGTTTTTTATTTAAATGCTATAAAGGGAATTTATTTATTCATTTAAAATTATTTGACTACAGAATTGCTCCATACATAATTCGTAAACGCTCGACGCGCTTTTTTAACATCCATCGCAAGATTTGGTTGCTTATTTACTTATTTAATTTAAAAAAAAATTATTAATAGTGTAGCCAGATAGTTATTTATTCTTTTTATTGTAATTTGAAGTAGAAGAAGAAATATTTTTATATACCTTTTTGCATTCGCGAAGTAAGGGCATTCTGAAGTATGAAGACTAATTATTTTATATTTTATTTTTTCAGATCGCTCTCTTACTGGCTGGAATCATCGCCCTTAAGAAACTTCTAGCCCAGAAGAACTCAGGTGGAGGACACGAATCCCATGGATGGTCCAGTGGATCTGCTGGAGGAAACGGAGGCTGGGATAGAAGAAGCATCAACAGCTTGGAAGCCCAAAAACTCGCCTACAACTCTTACCAACCCAAAGCCTAATCACACCATACGATTGCTAATTTATTTATTTAAAACTATTTATAATTAATTAAAATTAGCTGTGGTGAATAATCGCCACGATTGATTGTTTCGCCGTGCGAATCATGCAAATGTCAAAGTATTTTTTATAAAAAAAAATAACACTCAAGTAATCCCGTTTAAGATTTCCTTATATATTATCTCAATATTCCTTCATAGCCATTCCACCATGTGAACGACTGATTATATTTATATTTATTTTTTAATTACTTTTATTTATATATTATGTGCAATCTTGTCGCTTATATTTTTTTTTGTTAATATAAACTACCTCTTTATTTTCCCTCTCCCTATTATACATATGTATATATAATTTTTTTTTTAGTTTGTGTTGTTTTTGCCATTTTACTCTAGTTTTGTACTTAAACGATCAAATTTGAGAGACCATAATAAATTACAATTGAAATAAATATGTTTTTTAATTATTATTTAAATCACAATAAACTACATACATACGTTATTTGACCTGGATTCCAACCAAACAGTTCAATATTTTCAGCAAATATATTTACTACACCATAAAGTTTTAAATTCAAAAGATATGATAATAGGCAACTGGTAAAAATAAAATAAAAAATTGGATCAATCACAGTTCAAATAATAAAACCGCCAAATTATACCCATGCTAATAATACTATCATTATATACAGAATAGAAACCATATAAAAAATTATGATTTTTTTACTTCAATTTTACGCTTCAATAATTCTCATTAAACGGGGATAAATTATTTTCCAATTCTAAGTAAACAAAAGTGTCCGTCTGAATTTGGAAATAAAAAAAATAGATTCAGTACATTTGTTTAGTGAAAATTCATAGCTGAGATTATAATGACTTTAATATGAAAAAGGATTAATTTGGAATGAAATAAAATTAAATTTATGTAAAAACCTATATTTGTTTACTAGAATATATGTAATCAGTGCAAAAAATAAAGAGTAATTTCAAAGAAAATACAAATCAAGTAAAAATACACATATTAAATATTATGATTTAATATTAGAAAATATGTGAATTAATTTTAGAGAGCTTTTTTTAGATATTTTCCCCACATAAAGTCTCATAAGTAGTAAATTTTGGAGAATATTTAACGACTTTTGAGTGAATAATTTTAGTTTAATACGTGTCCTTGAAGTTCTCATGTAATTTTATTGTTTTTTTATTAAGGTTGAAAAATCCGTTATTAAATATTTTGGCATATTATTGTAAATTGCTAATCGATAAGCTAATAAATGTTTTTTTTACCGTGGTAAATAACCACAATAATATTATTTTTTATTATTTCACTCTCACGGCCAAATTGTAAAACTACACGATATATTCATAAACTTGTTCTGTAAAAAAAATTACAAACAAAAGATGGCAGTGTTAAAATTAATAAAATATAATTTTCTAAAAGCATCATCAATATTAGTTAGTAAATTTAGGATTTCTCTAGCTTTATTATTTTTGAAAAAAATCTCTTATAAAAGCAAACAATAATAATTGCAATCAAATTGTTAATCGTAGGTACAAATAAATAAGATCAAATAGTATAAATTATTATGTAGAATATTAAGAAAGTTATTTTTAAAGATTTGTATCAATATAAAATCTATTTTTTATAAAGGAAATGCGTGTTTGAGTCCGTTTGTGCGTGTAAAATATTGTACCTACGAAAATTATAACAATATGAGAAAGTGTAATTTACAGCACATGAGATTTCACCATAAATGACGTTAATTGAGAACACCGAATTTTGTTTAGAGATAAGTGAAAAATTATTCAATTTCAAAGAAAACTGAGCTTTTTCTTTAATGAGATTCGCCTCATAAGTTTCCTCCATATCATATTATCTCATTTTTTAAAATAAAAAACTATAATGTCATTAATCTTCTTATTCCTATTAGACACTTAGATTTTTGTACTTTTTTAATTATTTCAATGTAAGTTTATAACATTCCAATGTTTTATTAAATTGATATTTTATCTCATTTAATTTTTAAAATATGTCTAAGTAATTTAAACGATTGTGGAAAACTGTACGATATGTAAAGATTTCCATAAAATTGACCTTTTAATATTATAAATAATTCTATTCGAGTGTTTATTCTAGTATTGTTCATAAAATTAAAAAAACAATATTAAAAATTGAACAATTAATGTGGATCACTGTCTCTAAAATTAAAAAAAACCATCAATTTAAAAGCTTTAACAATGGTTTTCAAAAAAAAAAATGATTGTTTTGGGTTGAATTTAATATTTTTTAAGGGCATGTAAGGTATTGAAAAAATATAAAATAATTTATCTGCACAGTTTTCAACGGAATTATAGTTTTTAAATTATTTCATTGATTTATTATTAAAATTAAGGTTAAAGTAAAAAAGGTCTTTCAAAATCATAATTGAAAATTGTAATTAATGTTGAATACCGTCCGCAAAAAAATGGTTATTACATTTTTTTAATAGGTTTAATTGAAAATTATTTTTAAGGCAGCTTAAGTATTTTTAAAATATTTAAAAAACTAAAATCTGCAGAGTTTGTTTATCAGCGTAATGTAAGTTATATAATTATTTTATTATTAAAATTAAAGTTGAAATTTTAAAAATATAATTTATTTATGTGATCCACATGAAATATTATTATTGGTTAAAATTATATCTCATTTAATGAAACTTTGAAAAATAAAAGTACTCACAAACCATTGAAATGTAACCTAACCCAACATTGATGTTTGGATAAAAATATACTTTTTAAAATTATATAATTTTCATTCATCGTATCAAATACCTAACATTCTTTTCATATTAAAAATAAATGGAAGCAAAACGAGATCAATGCAAAAAATATATATGTTCAATTATATTCGGTGTACCAAATGTGGTCGTTTTTATTAGATTATCATTTATTATACTACATTATTATTACCGTGTTGCTTTTTTTTTGGCTATGCTTAAAATTGCCATCACTACAACTTTCCATTTTATCACATTGTTCGCAAAGCATGATATATCTGTCACTTGAAATGAATTATTGCTACAAATGAGTCACACTTTTTCTATGACAAATTTATAATATATGGAGTGTAAAAATTGGTATAAATTTTTAACTAGAAAAATCCAACAAATATTGTTAGTTCAAGCTTTAAAGAATATACATAACTTACTCGTATGTTGGTATATAGTCATTATTTTTCAATTTTTTTTGAGAAAATCCTCATAGGCAAAATGAGCCAAACTATAATATGTTAAAATATCACCAATCACAGCCGTTTGCGGTAAGATATTTCGTTTCTCCACATGTCAAAAGTCTATACACTCTATACATATTAATTTATTTGTGTTCGGTTCGGTTCGGTAATAAGAAATATTCTTTTTTCAATGATATTTTCAACCACCCTCTATACACCTCTCTTTTTTATATAGTGTTACTTAAATATGTCATTTTAATTTCAATTCACATTTAGGTAATATTTTATATACTATTTAATACATAAAAAATTACTACGACCAGCTTTTCAGCACGGTTCATAAATTAAATCAATATTACAAGAACCCAAGACCCTTTGTATAGCAGTTGGTAGCAATTTAACCACTTGGCCGGATATAAATAAAATCATCAATACCCGTTGAAGTATTGTGAATATAATTTCCTGTATACATTATGAGGAAATGTTCTTATTACCGAGCCACATTTTGAGAATAGTTAGAAATAGCGGATATATTTCCAATATCTGGAGCATGAAGAATAATAACTTTGCGATTTCAATACCATTTATAATAAACATTAACTATATTATAAATTATTCCACATATACTTCATTATTACAATTGTTGGATGCTTATGAAAATTATCGTGTTTTTATGAATGGATTTAATAAATAATAAATATATATGTACATTTGTATATACAAGCTGGATTTTTTTAACAAGTGAGTATATTTAAATATTTCTCTTTGCAAGTATTAATAATCGATCAAATTAAATATTTTTTTAAATAAATATATTCGTTGCATAAAAGATTCCCGAACTATGTAATTATTAGGTAATTTTTTATTCGTTATTAGGATAAAAAAATATTCTCAATTTGAATTCAATTCAAATCAAGAACTTTAATAAACCAATAAATCAATTTGAACTATTTACACATAAGGTTTAATTTTTCAATGGTTAAGCCTACTAAACTTTTTAATGGCCAATTTTTTTTTATTTTTTCTGATACATATAGGTTTGCTTGAAAAACATAATAAAATAGTCGTAAAATGAAGACCATGTCCCAAAATGTGTTAAGCAATGATTTTAGTTTGTTTGTTTGTAAAAAAATAATACAAGCCTTTATATTCTTAAATTAAAAAAAACTAACCCAAAATAACATAGGTATATTTCTTTAAAAAATAATGATAATAACATTACAATTTAAAGTCTTTCTTTAAAAACAGCATATAAATAGTTATATTTTTTAAATAATTAATTCTTATATTTAATTAAAACTATGATGTTGAACGCTTCTCTACATATAATTGCTTCAGAAAAAAAGTATTATATTTACTCTTGTGTGCACTCAAATGATCGATTTTAATGAAAGTAATGATTGAATATATAAGATAACGATTGTAAAATTGAATAATTTAAAAAGTTGGATAAAAAAGTGGAATTTTTCCACGAATGAAATTAAACAATGCGATTCTAAAACAATTAGCGACGCGTTACTGATTGCGCATTCAAAGATATTTATTGTCGATTGTATTCAAAAAAGATCATTTCAGAATTATTTATAAAATAATTGATACCGTGTACGAATTCTTCTTGAATGAATTAATCGTTCTATGAGATTTTTTTTAGACTATATTAAATTTAATATGATTATATATTCTTTAATTAATATAAATCATTCAAACATAAAATATAATATTGCATTAATTTAACATATCAATCAACATGAAATAATTTAATAACTTTTTTATTATTACTATTAAATTTCAATGGAACTTTTCATTTATATTTCGATGTTATTAAGCCAAAAGTCATTAATTACATTTTATTAATTATTCATTATTTTGATTTAGAAAAAAAAAATTTTTTTATAGTTGTTCAGAATCAAAAGCCCCCAAATCCATTTACCCTTATATTGGTTATAAAAGATTCTCCAATACCTTAATTGTAATATTTGACATTAAAAATAAAATAGATTAACATAGATTAACTGATTTGTTGATGATTTTTTATAAACATAAATGCCCATAAAAGCTTTTTTAACAGACAAGATAAAAAAACGCTTAAAACATTATTGCAAAGCATATAAAAACAAAATCATAGTATTTTATATAAATGTTTATATAAAAAAACAGATAAACAAAGTAATATGTCGCTCTTTTAAAAGGCCCCAGAATTGGTAGAAAAGAGATCACCCAAGTGGGCAAATGATGCTGCTATTTTTTTTTTACTGGATTTTAACTTTAATTTTTGAGACCCCCAAATATTGAACTTATTTTGAATACCTTAATATTTTTATTTAAACTCAAATATTAGGGTACCTTTAATTTAACCCTATTTTTTAAATCATGTAAATGAAAAGTATTAAAAATATATATGATATTTTTTGTCAAAAAATATTTATTATTGTTAAATGTCTGTATTTATTGCTCAATCTTGCAGTTTAAGTGCAAATATCGATTTTTTTATATTTTTTTTGCGTTTAAGTGTATTTAGCGACTTTTGGTTTAAAAAAAACTATTTAATAAGTAATATATATGACTGCAAATAAATAGTTCATTTACCTTATTTTTAACACGGTCTAATGAACAAGTCAATGGCAATAGCATGTCATTTTAAAAAACGCATGAAGAATTAAAACATACCGAATGAAGTTGAAAGTATTTGCACTTTCATCGTTCTCTTATTTAATACACAACATCAATTACCAGCAATTAAATACTCTATAATATCAAGAGACATGATTTAATAAAAAAGTAACATCATAGTCAGCATGCAACACTGTTTGAATTAATTTTTCACATTTTTCTAAAGAGTTTTTATTCTATGTTAATTTCACGTTTTTAAGAGATTCAATTTCAAAACATACGCACTTTATTCATTTTATTTTTTCTGGTTCAATTTCACTAATTTTGTGAATTTTCTCCGGCTTTGATTTGTGTGTGAATTACCTTTTTTATCAAAGTTAGAAATCGACTTTAAATTTCACCAACATGCTCCACTAAGCTTGTATCGAAAAAAAATATATACAACATTTAGTTTTTGCCCTAATCATATGTAAAAATTTAATCAAGTTATAATTTTTATACATATTATTATTTAAAAAAATATATTACGTGATTGTTTACAACTTATATAAATTATTTATAATATAATATTTGGGTTTTATATTGGCCCTTGCGTTGAATACACTTTTCATACATTTATTTTTAAGACAAAATTTCGTATCGCTTCTAAAAATAATCGATTAATTATTTTTAGAAGCTTTAAATTGCTTTTGATACGCCACATGAACTTTGTTGTGTTTTGCACTAAAAACTACCAAACTTTAATCCATTAAACCAATTAATTGCTTATTACCGATTTCTCAAGTACTAAAGTGAAAATTCATCGATGAAAAAAACATTTACATTGAATTATTTTAAATAATAATTATGAATGTCATCCATCATTGAATATCAATTTACTCCATCAACCGCTTATTTCAATTTCAAATCGTATACCTTTTTTACAGTTATCGTCAAATTGAAAAATGAAAAAAATCGCTTTAATCACCGCAAAGTTTATAAAATGAGCGGTTTTATACAAAACCAATTCTCGTTTATTGAAATCGCTCAATATATTTTTTAAAGCAATCAAAACGGTTACGATCAGAAACGACCAATTATTAATATTGTTTTTATATTTGTGAGACAGAATTTTGGCAAATTTACTCTTGATCTTTCCGTTTCAAACCACAAATGATCGCTTTTTGTACAAAATGTATCTGACCTGCATATTTTTTCATCCTTTTCAAATGATGTTGTTTTAACACTTTTATTGTATCACATCAATTCAGAAGAATATGCAATACATTACGAATGCTTTGCGGTCTGAAAGAATTCGGTTAAATCTAATAATCGACTATTATTCAATTTATTTTTACAATGAATTTTCCGCCACTTATTTTAAACTCGATTTACGACACACGACATCACTTAACGAAAACACCGTATTTTATATATAAACACGATTATAATTCAAATAATAAACCTGTATCGGTTGACCTGAAGTGCATCCAACCGCAAAAACTAGGAATAATATTACCGTGAAAGTATAAAATAATTTGCGGGAATTTTGTAGGACACATGCGATTTTATATTTATCCCTTCACGAAGAATCAAATACATTCTTCAGAATATCATTTTGGTTATTGAATGAATGATTTACGACCAACAAATTGTGGTCTTGTTTCTCGTTCTGAATGTCACGGTTGAAAATGACTATTCTACTCAATCATTAAATTTATTTGATGATGAATGAGCGAATTTTGAGAAGAAAACACGTGTTTTATTAATAAATATGATGAACCAACAGAATTTAAAATAAAATTGGGTTTCATAAAGACAAGTAGTATTAAAGTTCTTTTTTTATATTTCCAGTTCATACTTAATATATATACTTGAATCGAATCACTCATGTGTAAATATGAAATTTTTATAATTTTGCAATACTATGAATCAATTTTTTCCAATAACATAATCATCAATAACATTCCAAAAGACGCAGCAGATTTAGTTCATGATTTTAATCTAAATTTATTAATAGGAAGTATTTAAATATATAACTAAAGGTCTTTTTCATACCAAATTTTTCACATTATCAAAAACATGAAAAAAGAAAACTTGTCAATAAAGGTTTCATATGATCGCTGCTTTTACCGCTCGTACTATTTATTTGTCACATGGAAAAAATATAGGTTTGTCTAAATTATTAATATGCCAAATTAGCTTTTATCATTATAACAATACGACAATGAGTTTATATTATAAAAAAAACAGGTGTCAATAATATTTTAAAATACGTCGAAGATGAATTTGTCGTTAAAGGTTTCGTATAACAACCGCTTGGGGCGCTACTTTTACCGCTCATACTGTTTATTTGTCACTTATTAATTTCAATAATATACCGTCTTTCACTTAATATGGTACAGTTTGTCATGAAAAGTTGATTGATATATTCAAATAATATGTTATGATTAATATGATGAATTTGTCACCAAAGGTTTCGAAGGAAGCTGATGTTACCACTCGTACTGTTTATATGTCACTTGTCGATCTTTATAATAACATTACAGCGTCTTTCACTTAATATGGTTAATAAAAGTTGCTTGATATATTCAACGACAAGTAAAATGTCACTTTGTAAACAATTAAGAAGAATTTTGTTGCTCTTGAGTGTAGGATTTAACGGACTACAATGTTGCAGGTGGCCACAGCTCACGTATGTGTGAAATATATTTACAATACGCGCATATAATAGTGACGATTACGTATTAAAGTATGAAAACAATACGCTTGACAATTCACTAATATGTAACAGTATTAATAAATAGTCTTATGAATTTAAAAAAAGTATTAAATTCACTCATATTTATTATTTAGCCCGGAAGAGTCTAATTTCTTAAATTTAATTTAATTGTCTATTGTTACCATTGACTGGATCTCTCAATAATTATGGATATAAAAATCTATAGGTAATTGAATTTGTTCATAATGCTTTGATTGAATCGCATTCCCATAGCGATATTCCCATCGGTCACGGATTATATTAGTAAAATCCGCACTTTCATTCTCACACAAATTGTTTTCTATATAGTCTAAAAAACAAAGCATTAATAAGAGAGTGAATTTGGTCAAAACGGTCATCGGTTGTTCGCGTATAAGAGACTAACCGACCCCGTTTTTTCTTTCAGTTAGTATCGAGACACGGTGTAGACATGAAGTGTGCTCCATCCAGTGCTTAATACGACGATAACACAAGTGAATTATACCATAATATAAACTACATTTAACAGACAAGACTTTAACAATCTAACGACAATGAATTTCGTTAATGTTTACGGCTTGTGCCTTCTGATAATCGCCGTTGTTTGCGCCGAAAGCGAATGGAGAGCTGTCCAACTCGCCCCAATGAGGATTTCCCACCTGGATACTTCAAGAACACCCATCATTTTACCGATAAAAGAAAACAGAACTAATCAGAAAATCGATTCATCGAAAAAAGCTAATGTCATGCCAGTTGCAAAGCCAGCCAAACGAAAATCAGGTAATTATTTATATTTTTAAACCGTGCCCCTTGTACTGCGAAAATATTGTTTCTATCTACTTTAATTAGTAAGAGAATTATTAAGTGACTATCTTGCTTTATTATAAATATATTAATCTTAAAAAATACACGTCCAAAGGTCCAAAATCCATAACCAGACCTAGTCTAAGTGGGTGTAATGAAGTGCTTTGTTGTATTCGAGCGCTACAACGATTATCATATTCATGGGACAAACTATAAAGTTGAATGCAAATTTTAAAAACACTTATTCTCTTTATTATATAAGTAAAAGGTTTTATGTTAATATAAAAAAATCTAATTGAATAATAAAGCTATATAAAAACATGTAATGTAAGAGAGCAATTGTAAACCTGTTTCTTCAGCTTCTTGGATTGTTAATTATCGATAAAAAATAACCTGTAAATAATTCACTTATATATATATATATATATATATAGTATATATATATATATATATATATATATATATATATATATATATAAGAAGAAAGAACTGAGAATATTTTTGGGGGTGGTAGTGTCGCAAATATAACGAAAAAATATATTAATTTATAAAAAAATTATATTAGTTACGAATAACAGACACAATACACACGTGACAGTCACTACTTAGTACTTCACAGAAACACCTGATTTTAATATGGTGGCCAAAACTCCATTTCAAAAGCACTATTAATATTTTTAATGTTAAAAAAACCATATTTTTTTCAATTATTCTTGTGATACCTTACCACCCCCTATAATATTTTCATTTATTTGAAGTCCACCCTGTATATTCATATATGCCACGCAGTCCTCCATAATTTTAAATGATTTATTATTAAACACTTAATATAGAATATAAATTTTATCTGTATCAAGTGAAAGCAAAAGAGATGAACGGCATAATGATATATAATCTTTTGATGGAAAACAATATAAATAGACTTTCACCAATAAAGTGCCTTATTCAACGAATGCAACCGCTTTTCTATTAAATTTGACTTACTTTATATTCAAATATCAACAAATACATCTATTAAGCTATTAATGTTGGATAGAAATGGTCATACCAAATCTAATAATTCAATTAGAAAACAGTGGTATGATTTTTATTTCTTAATATTGATAATGGCTCACGTAGTAGCAATTCGTGATATGAATGGGGTTTTACGGTCATTCAAACGTTTCATTTAGATTTTTTTGTCAATAAAAACCACATATTATGGAATAAATTATTCTCTAGAAGGACAATTTAGAAACTATTATAAAAAATACTTTGACTTTTAATTTATTAAAATTATTTAAAGGGTAAAAAGGTCTTAAAAAATTGGTTTTTCAGACTCAATAACGTAATAATGTATTTCTCAGTGATCTTAAATATTACTTCATATTGCCTCAAAATGTACCTCATATTATAATTTCTTAATTAAAATTTTACATTGTTCATATAATAAAAAACTTCTTATGAATTAGACTTAGGTGTACAGAATATATAAATCTTTTTACCTATAACTAACATGGGAATTACATTTTTATGTGATATTAGAAATGCTTAATATTAAATAATAAAAATTATTTAAAAAAAATTAAAACCATACATTTTTACAGATATGAAGATTAATAAACAATAACAAAATATTTACCTTACAATCCAGGAAATCAGAGTATAACTGGATCAAGACGATCGATCGGGATTTTATTAATATTATTCCCGATCTCCCATTAGTAATAATCGATCAAATGAAACGAAAAAAATAATTAAAATATATATAAATAAGCAATTTAAAACATTGCGGTTTTTCTGGTCGAATTATGACATATTTCATAAATTCGTTTTAATTTTTTATACCGTTAATATTATTGTTTTAAATTTATATATATATTGTATTATTACTTTGGCACACTTGTTATATTTATTACTCTTATTATTCAAACTGGAGCAAATTATTTATAGTGGGTTGTAAAATTTTTAAACAAATTTTTTTCACTAATTAGAATTTTGTAAAATCCAATTTGAATAAATGCAGTTTATTAATAACATTTATGAACATATAACTTGAGTGTGATACTTTTTTTTGCATATTATATGGTTCGAGTGTATATCACATAATAATTACGTTGAACACGGACTAGAACCGGTCACCCGTATCTTTTAAGCACTTACTGCCGAACCAAATTACTAGTATCTAAATCCCAAATTTCATATCTTTAAACTGGCTAACAGAGTGTGAAGTTGATACTAAAAAAAGAGTTCAATGTTTATTGGTCACGCGAAAATCGGACGGTTTCCGTTTCCCGTGAAAGATTGATTGGAAATATGCGGTAACAACTAAAATAACATTATTATGCAACTATTTTATAAAATAAATTATATCGTAAAGTAAACCGATTATTTAAAATATGATAATTTTCATATCACTTTCACTATATCGACGGGCTCCGCTAAGACGGCGATGAGTCGAAAAACACAACTTTACAGGACGGCCGAAAAACCGTTTTTTTAAGGTTTTTATTTAATATCTCTTTATTCAGATGTTATATCGTTTCACTGTTTTCGGAAAACGTGCCCCATTGTGTTATCAACATACGAGTATTTTTAAAATATGTAATAATGCAATATTTAAAAGGGGGCAAGCTAAAAATTGTTCTTTTAGGGAAGATTTGCGGAGGGGAAGCGCACGGGAAGGCGATACACGGAGTTATCGCTGTCTTCAATGTCCTTCTTGAAATACTTGGAGATGATAAGTCACACACACACTACTATGCATCACACACACACTACTATGCATCACACTCACACACTCTCATCCTAGCTCCCTCACACACACTACTACACCGACACGCACACACCCACAATATCTATTATACTACTATACCTACTACTACTACTAGCCGATATCACTACTATTACCTGCTTCATATAGAGACACTCCACCACTACCTTTAATAAAATAAATAAATATACACAAATACAACCGGTAAATTAGGATAAGCATTGGAATATCTCAAGTGACTAGAATTCCTAACTGATATTATTTTAAGCATTCATTCCTTGACCACTTCACTTTATATGACCATACTCTATAGTGTTTATGGGAATTGCAGTTTTGTTTGAATATAATACAGATAACAAAATATAATGCTTTTTCTCAAAAAAGCAATTCAAATAAAGACAAATGGTAAAGATATTCATTCATTCTGTTGAAAAAATGGTTTTATTAGTATACTTTTTCTCATACATTAATATTGAATCGCATGTGACATAATTTTATTAGCTCTTCCTATCAATTTATCATTATTAGTGTCTATCCTCGCTATAGCCGATATGATACCTGTAATACTCACTCAATAATACCAAGTATGCAGTTATAAAATCATTTACAATTAATAATTTGTATTTTTAATTAGTTCATACATTACATTTCGCATATACGTAATATACTAAGGATATTTTTCATTATTATTATAAATCTCCTTCATCGAATTATTATATTATTTATGATTATCTAACTATGATTATAGTAACTAGTGGACGATTCCAAAAAATTTTAATCCTTTCGTTTCTCTACTATTTTATGATATTGTCTTTAAATTCTAGATTACTTGCGTTACTGACCTTGTGTCGATAATTTTCCATTTTTTGTCATCGCTGCTATTTTTACGAGGTGCACTGACTGATATTAATGGGAAAATTCCCGCTATTCATTTTATAGAAGTCTTTAAAGTTTTCAAACCACACACTTAATTAACAAAATCACTATTCAACAGTGACTTCTCACAAATAAAACACAAATCAGCTATTATATTTAAAATTGTATTACCGTCGCGTCGTCTCATCTTATAGAAATACACAAAAAAATAATGTTAGTGCGTTGAAAGTCTAAAGAATACTGAAACTTTTTGAAAAATATCACACAATAATTATAAGATCGAATAAGCCCTTGAAAAATATCAGGTACTTGAGGGTTTTTGGATTTTAAAAAATCAATGAAAAAAAATCCATGAAACAGAAATATCAGTTCAATTTAATATAAAAGTGTTTTTACCAAACCACTTGAACGATGTCCGAGGTATTAAGTGGTAGAATGAATAAATGTATGAATTCCAAGAATGGTTATTTAATTGAAATAATCAGTAAATGAAATAAATATTGATAATTTAAAATGACGATAGTATTTATTGTCATCCGCTTGTTTAGTTGCAGCTAATAAAAAACTTCGAAGCCTCTGTGTGATTTATTGAAAAAAAATAACCGCCTTGTGGCCCAGTGGTTAGTGTAACGGATTCGTGAGTGAAGACTCCTGGGTTCGATTCACGGCACCGGAGTCACTTGGTAGATCTAGCTTAGCAAACTAGATCTTAAGTACTCATTGCTGTGTGGTGGCCTGGGAAACCATCTCTACTATATTCTCCTGTAAAGGCCAAGGTGGCCTGGCCAACCCCTTATAAAGGGACTCCCGCCAATAGGGAAGGCATCACGGTAAAAAAAAAAAAAATAACTGTTTCTACAAATTTTCAGCTTGTTATATCAAAATACCCTATTTTAATAATAATAGAGAATAATAGTTATTTAATGAAAAAAAAATTTTTTTTAACATCTCACATATGTGGGAACGAACATATTTAGTGGCAAGTTTTTAAATAAAAATACAACTGGTAAATTAGGATATTAGTAATATATTATGTTCACAATACAATAGCCATATGACTTGACCACTTCACTGAATAAGACCATAGGAACTCTATTCTTATAATACTCACTACTTGATATTATCGTATTTATTGGAATTGCAGTTTTGTTTGAATATAAAACAAATAACAGGGTATTTCATCATTCTGTTGATTTTGCTGATAAAAACACACCCAAGAACCACTTATAGTTTTTGGTTTCAAAAGTGTTGATAATCCACCAATATTATTACAAAGCAGAGTCTTTGTTTCGACCACTTTTAAAAAAAATATAACTTTTATTATTTAATATTATTACTGAAAAATGTGTTTTTTGAAATAATAATATTAAATTATTATTAAAAATGAAATTATTTTTAGTAAAGTAGAGTTTAAACAAGTGATCGTGAAGAAGAAGAAGTATTGCGGCATCCCTGAAATGTTTGAATGTTTTTGGAAATGTGTAATTGTTGGTGAGTATTGTATGAGTATTATAAGGCAGGAAGAAAGGGACTGATAGTGATGGTGGTTGGGAGTCATAGCCGTGTCTTATTGGTTACTAATACACACATGATTGTTCACACGTATATGGTGTCGGTGTGCGCAATGAAGACTAAGCTACCTGAAGATATCGCCTACAGTGTTTAGCAAATGAACGACTAAGAAGGCGATGTCTCCGTTCGTATTACTCGAGCGTCAAATTTTTTCTCCCGTGAGCGATAACTCGAAACGTACCCCATAAGAAAAAACCTATCTTTCTCAATTTAAGCACTAAAATCGTGATTTTTTGTCAGAATATGCGCAATAATTAATTAAATAATAAAATGAGAAAAAGTTAAAAAGGTAATATCCCGAGTCATATTACTCTTAGTCGAGCCCGTCGATATGTTTTAATTTAAATTGATATTTGAATGTTGACCCAAGCGATTTATTATTACTGTATCTGAAACAAGCAACTTTTAACTGATTATTAAAATATCATTAAGAAAATTAGTAAAAAAAGGAGATAATTGATACTTTCTTGCTTATAGTGATGTTATTTTAATAAAATATCGTTAAATTTTTTAGAACATCATAAAAATTTCGTATTAATATTATTTTCTCCGAAGTTAATTATTTTAGCCAGGAATTGAAAGGAATGGTTCCAGTAATCTTTTTTTTAAATAATATTTATGGATGTTTCCTCATCAATGAATTAAATAACTTAATTATTTATAATTAATTAAAATTCATAAGTCTAAGATTTATTAATTTGTCTAAGTCTAACACACTGAAAAAACTTTAAAATAAAAAAATTATGACGATTTATTGTTTCCAAAATTCAAAAATATAAAATGTCGAAAATAATGTTATTAGCCTTAATAATTAATTGAATTTCCCGTTATTTATATTTTACAAAAAACTTCAATTATTGCAATAATTGCAGGTTGACCAGCAGATTGGAAAACAAAACCAATCAAATTTTTTTCAAAATAACAGTTTTTCGGGCAAAAACTCAATTCAATTGAAATTATATTTTCGGGTTTCTTCGTAGCTGAACTTTGTTTCTTACTATTTTTTATTGTATTTAAATCAAAAGTTACCGCACAATCATGAATTTGTCTTGCTGAATCAATTCGTCAATGTTTTTTTTATACATTGTATAAAATCTTGTTACTTTTGAAATGTGACTGATTTTATTTGGGGAATAATACTTTTTGAAATAAAACCTCAAATCAAACTTATACGAAGGTATATTAATATTTTTTTATAATAGTAATACTTATAAAATTTCATTAGGGTTAATATTTATTACCAAACAAAAATACATATATATTTCAAGCATATTTTTTTTATTATTTAATCATCTCGACTATTTTATGTCTAACAAATATCAATTTATAACCATTTTACGATATTTTATAAAAGATTAAGCAATCTAAAAAAGAAGGTGATCATTACAAAAAATAACATTTAAAAGTCGACAAACTTTTACTTGTTTACTATTATTTAAGAGAATGTATAATTATATAATAGTTGTAATTTCATACGCAGTTGTAATTTCATATGCACACAATACACGATTCGGCTGATAACAAATTAATATCATTTTCATGTTAATAAAACCTTGTGTTAAGAATATCATTTATTATTTTCAATTAGACATATTTGTGAATATTAATAAGTGAATAATTTGAGTCGGTCGAGTGATTGTAACCGCGATTCTTTCTATGCATCGGTTACAAGTAGGACAAACCAAATTGGGCTGAAAACGTTCATTAATTCGTAAAATTGGCCACGAAAAATAGCTATAGTATTTTTAAAAAGAAACGATATTTCTATAAAGAATACTGTGGAAGAAGCAACCATTAGCGAAACCCGGTCGGATATGAAAATTTATGAAATCTCTTTATTTTACCAAATCATTCAGCGAGCTTTCAAATCTTTTATGCAAGGTGGTCTTTCAATCATTTTATTTTCTTAAATAAAAATTCCATTCAAACTATTTAATAATTATTTTAATAAATATTCTATTGATTAAAAAGGCCATTTGTTAAATGAAAAATTACACGCAATACTTATATTTTTGTGAATTATATTGTGGTGGATTTAAAAGTTAAATTTAAAAATAATGATATCTATGTATATTAATCATATTAACTGTAAAAGGGCTATTTGACTAAAACATAAAGTGAATTTTAAAAGTAGAAACAGATATATTTCAGATATAATTCTTCATTAACATTTTTTTGATAATCTTTAAATATTGTAATATTTTCCTCCATAAAACGGTGTGGTTATGTTTTATTATTTATTAAAGTATTTGTAAATGTTTCATCGACTTTTATGAATCTTAATTTGAATAGCTTTTTTACGTAAACATACTTTAATGCTTAAATTTATAAAAAAAACGGCATTATTCTATTCAGGAATTATTTTAAAATGCATAAATTAATAGTTTAATTCCCGAAATAACAAATCCATTTGCTCTCACTAGATGTACTTATTTAAATTTGATTTTGATGAATTATTGGAATGTTTTTTAACTATTGAATTCACCAATAAAGCAGCTTAGAATAGAAGAAATGAGAATTAATATATTTTTTTTTAAATAAATTCTGATATCTCGGTAATAATCATAATTTGAAGTTAGGTTTATTTTAACCCAATAAATATATTCACTATCGTTTTCAACAATCATAGCGCCTTTTAATATTTCTACGGTAGGTGTGATTTAACCGTTTAACGTCGGTAATTATAAAAATTAGACATTATAACTAACATAATACGATAACTGTACCTCAGTCCAGTTTACCTGACCATTGTCCATGACATGAACAATAACCTGATTTTCTCTAAAGACATGCTTTGCACAATAGAAAAATTAATTAATATAATAATCACATGAGCTTGACCATTAAAATAGTTATGTTTTTGCCATAAATTGCACATGCAAGCTATAATAAACTTAATTAATCAGAGGATTTTGTATACAATATTTTCATATAGAAAACTGTGATGCTTTGTTTATTTTATTTTTACATAATCTTACAACAGTTCGATTAAGTGAACCATAAAATTAGTTCATCGGATCATTTACAGCAAAATACAGCCATGCGGAAAAAGGCTAATCATTATCCAATATTTGTAATATTTGTATTCAAAAAAAAATTCGATTAAAATTCACCATTTCAATCATTTTAAATTTAATTTAATGAGTGATTTTTTTTCAAGCGCGTTAAACTTAACAAGACACGCGACTTTGCGTTACACTATTTTTTATATTTATTTAATATAAAATATAAATCAGTAGAAAGTAATTTTATCTAGATACATTTATCAATACCTGTTGTTTTCCAAGGGAATTATTTATTCAAATTTTTAGTTAAAAAATAATTAAGTAAGTTATCATTTATAAAAATATCCTATTACGTCATTGTTGAGATTTTAATTTTATTTTATAAAGTATCCTCGGTTGATTTTGAATATGTATAAAAAATATAAAGATTTTTGTAGAGGTATTTTAGTAATTGAAAGACTTAAATGCTTCATTCCAAAATAAATCCATAAATTACAAAATTTGGAAATGACTAGTTTTAATTCTAAGCTCCTAAATTGTTGAACCTAAAATGCGTTTTTGATTAAATGAAAAACTTGTACACTTATACTTATTATTTGAATTTTAACTATTTTGATAACTTCACTTACTTTTTTATAGCGTAATGCTTATTTTATGTAATAAAATTATAAGCCAATTTAGTACTAAATAAATATCCGATAAAAAAACTTTACTACTGTAGAATATTTTAATTATAATTGTAAGTAAAATACCATTAAAAATGTATAAAAAATCATTCAATATTTAATTTATTAGGACCTTTAAAAATTATTTAAATTAGTAGGTACTATTAAATTATAATGGCCCGGATATTAAAAATGAATTAATCTGATAATAAAAATTAATTGAGAACATAACGTTTTTCAAGGTTCTTAATCATAGATATGTATTATTTACTCCAACCTTTTTTATTTTAACGTTTCTATAAAAAAATAATTTCAATTTTTTTTCCTGTAACATTAAAGTGGGAATCATATTGCAAATTTATAAAAAAATGCACCTTAATAATATTAATTTATTTTGGTATAAATAATATTAAAATGGACATGCTATGGTTAAAAAATTATAAGGTATTTAGTATAATTTTAATCAGCTTCTGTTGGATATTTTTTTAATATGTAATAATTGTATTTAACTTTTATTTCAGATGTGAAAGTCGAAACAAACATATCGAAAGCGACGTCCATTTCTAAGAATACCACTGAAGATATTTCATCAAAGACTCTTCCAACTTCACCGAGAAGAGGAGGAATCAAGAAAAAGTATCAAAAATATATGCTACCCCTTCTTCTGGCCTACAAATTGAAATTCTTCACCCTCATACCCTTATTAATGGGAGGTCTTGTCCTCCTGGCAGGATCTACAGGACTTGCAGGGTTCTTCTTCGCCCTCTTTGCTGCTGTCATGGGGTTGAGATCCACTGGAGGGGCAAATTAGGGGGATGAAACACCATCAAATAGCATTTTGCCAAAATTTAAAAAAAAAACACCCGCATTCCATGTAAATATTTACACTAGGCTAAAAATTAAATCACATTGAAGAACCCATTAAAGAAAGGAAAACAGAGCCATGTATACGATAATCACACATCACTAGCCATAGTTGATTTAATTTATTTATGTACATATTTTATTTAAAAAAAGCTCAACATCTTTTATTTATTGAACACAAAATCAATTGTATGCGTTTTAATTTATTTATTTATTTATTAAGTGTAAGTATTGTCAATTGACACAGTAGTCAATAGCAGTTATTATTGATGTATTTATTTAATAAAGAGTGGTTGAAATAATTATATACAAATATTTTTCACTAACGCCATCTTACAATATTTCAGTACATTTAAATAGTTTGTGATTATTACAAACAATTTCACCATAATGACAATATAATAATAACATTTAAATCATTTGTTCGATCTAGTTCTCATTTAAAATAATAATCTACACAACAATAACGATAATTATACCTATTCAAAAACCAAATTCTCCCATCATCATGATTTACAAAAATGACTTTAAAATTATTATGGGAAGTATTCTATGAAAATTGTAATGGTTATGTTCAAAAGAAGGGTTGGTATAAATAAATTCATTTAAAAATCTATTTATTGATTGATAAAATTACATACTTAGGCTGGGTTTTATAAAAATTTAATTAAACATATTCAATTCTGAGAGGGGTTTCTGAAATATCAATAAATCCATAACAGTCATAACTTAATACAAAAATATACCCCTCAATATCAACCCTTGTGAATAACATTTTTTTTTTTTGATAAAACCATTGCATTAATAATTATTGTGTCACAATATTGATGATGTTTTTTGCTTAATTATTTTAATCTACAATTTTGGGATGTCCTATGAAAACTTATATCAATTAAACTGCAAAGAAAGTTCCCTTAGTATTTGCATTTAATGGAGAAAACACTTTGACTAACACAAATATTGTTTTGCTAAAAGCAATGCATAAATAAATAACATGTATAATAATATTGATAAGTTTTTTGTTGATTTATTTGAATCTATCATTTTTAAATTATTTTTATTAAACATCAAATAAAGTTCCGTTAGTAGTTGCAACTTATAGAGAAAACACATCGATTAAAGTAAATTCCCTCAGTTCTTTATAAATTAAAATTAAGACACCTTTGTTTTTTTTTATTTATAGAGTAAATGTCAAACTGAAGATATACTCAGAGACGAGACAAACTACAAATGACCGTGATTGTAAACATCGTAAAAATTTAATATTTTAACATATTAAGATTTCAAAAGAAATAAATTTCGATGGGTGATATAATATGGGATATTAATAATGAATATGTACATAAATCATATCAAAATCCTTATATTTACACCAAAATATTCAATAAAGACATTTTAATATTAGATACATTTTTCTGTTAATAACCCATCGTTATAATTTTAATTATCCAGGTACAAGCTAAACAATACACTGTACTATTTTTGAATATTATATAAATCAGTTATTAACCCAAAAACTTATCTAAAAATATGCAGTTTTACTGTTTTACTCTGAATGATCTTTACTAATTGTAACCCGAGTTTTATCCTTATCAGAAGCTAATTTATAAATTTATTATGTTTTCGTCTTATTTTAATAAAATTTATTATAACATATGAATAAATGTGTACATTAAATGAAAGCCAAACCTTTATATTCGTGGGTATTTTATGATTTATTAATTATTTTTAACAAAAATTGATTGTACTCCGTATTAAAATAATTAAAAGACTTAGTCTATAAACTTAATATTCTAACATCTAATCAAAATGTATCAAAGCATTGTATGTAAATTATATTTAAAAAAGAAATTGTATAATAAAAAATATTTATATTTGCACCAAAATATTCAACTTTAATATTCTTTCCATAATGAGATATATTTTTATGTTAATAACCCATTGATATAATATTTTTTATCCAGTTTCAAGCTAAAAAATACATTATACATTTTTTTAAATACTATACTGATGAGTTATTAACACAAAAACATATTTACAAAATATGCAGTATAACCCATGTATTTATTTAAAATATATATATATATATATATTATTTAAAGCTTAAAATTGTATTTATATCAGATGTACATTCATATACATTTTTTTAAATATTATACTGATGAGTTATTAACACAAAAACATATTTACAAAATATGCAGTATAACCCATGTATTTATTTAAAATATATATATATATATATAT